>CAJUWN010001288.1:0-89519 GCA_910589765.1 Avena atlantica | reverse complement strand
GAGAGAGGAGTGACGCTGGCAGGTGGGCTCGGCGGCTGGGGATCCCACGGGTTGAGAGAGGGGCAGGGAGGGGCTAGGATGGGCTGGGTGAAAAAGGTAAGGGGAAGGGGCTGGACATGTGCGCGTTTGAGGGGGAGAGAGAAAAGAGGGGGAGGGCTGGGGAGTGATGTGGCAGGCCAGGATTGGTTAGGGGGAAGGGGGTAGCTGAGGTGGCGCACCGGGATTGGCCAGGGTGAGGTGGAGGGGTAGGTTGGGTAGCTTTCTGGGTAGCTCTAGGATTTAGAGAGCCAGGCTAGCTGGACCGATTAGTTTTTTTTTCTGGGGCGGTCGTTCGGGTCAATCGGCCCGTTCGACTGCCCCGCACAAAAATAATTTAATATTTTTAATTGATTGCGACGGATTTTATAAATAGTTTTTGACAACAAAATATCCGGTTGCATCCGGGGTTTGGCGTTTGAATAAAGATGGGGCGTTTTAGAAAACAAAACGGGCTTTGCGAAAATAGTTTTAGCAAACAATGCATGATGACGACGATGCAATGCACAAATTCAACGCGATTTTCTAGTAGTGGTTTTGCGGGATGCCACAATTCGACACCACTAACAATGGATCTCGCCCTCGAGATCCGCCTCATGGTACCGGAAAGAAGGTCGGCGATCTGTGTCTTCTCGCTTCGTGGAGATTCCCGCGACACCACTAACAAGAGGTCGTTGACCCTGTTCGTCAAGGGAACACTCCGGATAACAACGGACGAAGTTAAAAGGTAAGGCCACCTCTAACTTCCCTGGAAGGAGTAAAATTGCATCGACCCACCATTCAATGTACATAAGCGAATGATAAGAGTAGTGGTATGGTCGCGACTCCATCCCGCACTCAAAGCATTACTATGTACACAAATGGACAGATTATGCAACCAACTCTCAAGATTCAGACTGAAGATCTCGACAAGCGAGGTTCGGAAACAAAGGAGTGATGCAGACTCTGCATCGGATCTGGCGTAGAGGATGTCGTCGCGTCGGAAAACACCGGAAAAACACGAGAAGGAACAAGAGAAGTCCACCCGATGGAGGATTCCTCGGATAGCAGGAAAACCAGATGTAGCAACACCGTTAACAAAGGAGGAAGCGAAACCCTAAAGGTACGACGGAACCCATCCACGAGAATTCCTAGACTCGAAGAAAGAGACGAGAGCGGATTCAAAACACGTAGGGGTAAGAGGAGAAAAGCAGAGGGGTAAGGAGTAAAACCAGACCTAACCAGAACTATCCAACCGGTTTTGCAAAAATAGTTTTGACACTCTACTTCGGCCGTTAGCTAGGTTATCCTACAGGCTGGACTTGTGGGGTATCGTAACTGCTGAGCTCTGATACCACTCTGTAACACCCTCAGAATCGGACCTATGCAAGTTTGAGCAAAATTCGCCAAACCCGCATAGAAACGATTCAAAGGTGCCCACCAGGAACTTTCGTGCGGGTGGAAAACGAAGTAATAACATTACACAACAGTCCTCGATGGGACCCACAGAACAGATATATACAGCAGCGAATCAAAGAGTCAAGAATACAAAATATACGGTACAAAGATCCAAATCACCTTGAAAACGATAGTGCGTCCAGCTACGGACAAGAAGCAAATGGGGCTAAGAGCCCTGAAGAATAACCAATGGCGTCCATAACCCTGCCTAGGCCAAGCCGGAAGGGTAACCCTGCTAACGACGTCGATCTCAAACCTGCTTAAACAAAAGGGGTGCCGACAAAGGGCAAAGGAAAAAGAGGAGCGTCAGTACTGAGGCCAGTACACGGCGAGGCTAGAATTCGGCGGTCCTCGCCTACATAGGTATGGTGGACTGAGCGGCAGCGGCAGCATGCACTAAACAACCTATAGAGACTCGATACAACTGGCGGATATCAGGGAGGGATGAGAATGACCTAACCGGATCCAACCTGATACTAGCATCAAACAAACCATCCTGGCGTTTCCCCTCGACACCGATCGAGGAAGTCAACCGAGGAACTCACACAGTTGGCAGTTTTATTTATTCGGTTATCGTTGCAGCAGTTACTAGTCAGGTTAAAGATAGTTGTCCTGATAAAATAAGCAGTGGGCACTTTTAATTTACCATTCCGTTATAGTTGTAACTCTTACTAATCAGATACGGATAGCATGAGATATACCCAAAAACCCAGCAGTTGTTGGTACTTTTATTCAGCCATTCCGTTGTAGTTGCAATACTTACTAGTCAGATACAATTGTCGCAAGCGACAACCAAACAAGCAATTGTGGGCAGTATTAATTAGCCATTCCATTGTAGTGAAGCTGATTACTAGTCATTATAAGTCAATTTATAGCAGTAAACTTTAATTATGCTTGTCTATGATCGAGAAACTGTGCTCCAAGTCGTCCATATCCGCGGACACGGCTTTCAGAAAGTTTTACCCGGCCGGGGTGCACCAATAGCAACACACACTCGATCGACCTCGGAAAAACCAAATCAAAACCCAACGAGGCCTTCACGACAAAGCAATCACAAGATTCAGAAATATTTCAGGGGGCCACCCCTTAAGTAGATCCCGCAACGGAGTAAGCAAGCTCCGAGACGGCCTCAAGTCTGGGTAGACGGCTGTGAGCGACTGGGAACCCCAAACGGGGCTTGTCGACACCGCGTAAACGTGTCCCGATCTTAAACAGTACAGTGTGCAGTACCTCGCACAATCGTAAATAAAGCAGTAAAACATGGCATAAGTACAGGATAGTAATAAAGCCCCAAACTAGTTTGTGGCCCCAAGAAATAAGACGGAATCAAGCTCTGGCTGAGGGGGGTCCCATATACCTCCCGGATGTGGATAGCGCGATAAATCAAGGAACAGGAATCAAGTACTCGGGGTCTTACGGGACACAAGTGGGCGTTCGGAAACCAAATATTATCTATCACCCACCGATGCCTCTGCTTAATCACTTTTAGTTGTTAAACAGAAATTAAAGTGACGATAAATAAAGCTAGAATCATCTCCAACAACAACATGCGGCAATACATCAACAACTGTGGCATTTGACGACACGCAACAGCACTTAAGCAAGCGACTACGACGCGCAAGTCCAACTATCTACCAAACAACAGGTAATAGGGGGTGTCCAAGGCAATATATGGTTGCAAGGGATATCAAGGGTACGGAACCTAGAGCATCGCAACACGGATAGCAATAGATCAACAGGAGGGATTAAAGACTATAAAAGTAAGATAGGTAGAAAGAGGGAGATGCTCGCCTGAAAACATTGTCGAAGGTTTCATCCGAAGATCGGGGCGAAGCTCACATCAACTCAACGGCCTTATCCGCGAAGAAGCAAAACACTAGAAGAAACACCGGATGCAATATTTAATACCACGGCAGAAGATCGGCATGATGCATGTATGATGCATGGCATGGCAAGGTGCGATGCAATTAGGTCATTTTAAGCGGAACCGGGGTCCCGACAATTAATTAGATGGTTCAAGTTGTTTAGAAACCCCGCAATTAAATGTTGTTTAACAAGGCAAGAAGTAATACGGGTTCGCTACACAAGTTTAAATGAGGCCGATATGAGACTAGATTTGCCCGCATATGGGCCCCATATTTAGTTATTAGGTGAATCGGCATAAGGCCCCCAAACCACATGATATGCATGCGAGATGACAATTAAATATGCAACAAGTTATATTATGTTATAAAAGTAGGGTTTCGGGAAGGGTTCACACATCAGGGTTCTCGACGATCTTGGGGGTCCGGGGGTCTGGGGTTCGGCAGGGTCCAGGGTTCGACGGATCTGGGATTCGGGGTTCGGCGGAAGCGTCCTCGGATTCCGGGGTAGTGGATCTTGTCGCATCCGCGGCCTTCGGGTACAGGATCGGTCTCCGGGTCATGTTGACGGTAATGGCGTTCAAAGTGGAGAACTTGGCGTTCCGGTGGCGGTCTTGGCGTCAGGGTTCTCGGAGTGCAGTATTGACGTCCTCGAGGAGTACTTTCCGTACATGTGTCTCCGTTCCGTGTCGATGATCCTGTCGTCCGATGTCGGGGTCTCTAGGGTCTTGACGGCTTCGGGTCCGAGAGGGAGATCTTGGCGTCGGGGTTTCCGTGACGAAGATCTTGTCGCGCGGCGTCAATGCTTCCGGGAAGGAGATCACGAGGTACCGGCTCTGTTGGTCCATCTGGTTCGATCGAGTCGGCGTCGATCTCGGGATCTGCCCCTACACGGTCTTCGGGAACTTGGAGTCCGGGGTTCGTCCCTCGAGGTGGTACTTGTCGCGTTCGAGGGGGTACTGAAGTTCTTGACGCGTTTCCACTAGAGCACAGAGGTGGCCCATCTGCAGCACATGCAACTGCGGCAGGAGGTGGCCCTCCTGGCAGCGGCGATGGGGACGGACGGCGGCGCGGGACCGATGCAGGCGGCGGAGACGGTGGCCGCGGCGCGCCAGGGCTGGCGAGATGCAGGGGCGCGGGTCGGCGCCTGGCGCCGAGGTGGCCGGCGGCGGCGCCTGGGGCTAGCACGGGGGCGGAGCAGGCGGGCCCAGGTAGAGCGGCGGAGCGGCGCTCGCGGGGGAGGCGGCTCGCTGCGGGGCGGACGTCGAGCTCGGCGTGCGAGCGGCGGGCGCCCGGGGGGAGAGCCGGCGAGGTCGGGCCGGGGCCGAGGAGGCGGACGGCGATGCAGGGCGGGCGGAGGCGTGAGGGAGGCCGGCGGAGAGGCTAGCGGGCGGCGCTCGCGGGCTCCTGCGAGGAGGCCGGCGAGGGGGCGAGGCTGCGCGCGGCCTGGGGGGGTTGCTCGCGCGGCGAGCAGAGCGAGGGCGAGCTGAGAGGGCGCGTGCGGGTGCCTGAGAGGAAGAAGGAGGTGCGGGACGCGTGGGGGCGTGGGTTGGGGCCAGGGCGTGGGCCAGCAGGAGGGGGGACAGGCAGGCGTGGCGTTGAGTGCATGTGTGGGGCGCTGGGCAGCGGGGGCCACGCGGGAGGAGTTGGTGTGGGGCCGGTCGGTGTGGAGGCTGGGGAGAGGGAGGGAGAGAGAGAGAGGAGTGACGCTGGCAGGTGGGCTCGGCGGCTGGGGGTCCCACGGGTTGAGAGAGGGGCAGGGAGGGGCTAGGATGGGCTGGGTGAAAAAGGTAAGGGGAAGGGGCTGGACATGTGCGCGTTTGAGGGGGAGAGAGAAAAGAGGGGGAGGGCTGGGGAGTGATGTGGCAGGCCAGGATTGGTTAGGGGGAAGGGGGTAGCTGAGGTGGCGCACCGGGATTGGCCAGGGTGAGGTGGAGGGGTAGGTTGGGTAGCTTTCTGGGTAGCTCTAGGATTTAGAGAGCCAGGCTAGCTGGACCGATTAGTTTTTTTTTCTGGGGCGGTCGTTCGGGTCAATCGGCCCGTTCGACTGCCCTGCACAAAAATAATTTAATATTTTTAATTGATTGCGACGGATTTTATAAATAGTTTTTGACAACAAAATATCCGGTTGCATCCGGGGTTTGGCGTTTGAATAAAGATGGGGCGTTTTAGAAAACAAAACGGGCTTTGCGAAAATAGTTTTAGCAAACAATGCATGATGACGACGATGCAATGCACAAATTCAACGCGATTTTCTAGTAGTGGTTTTGCGGGATGCCACAAATTGGAATATGACCTACCGACAAATTCAAAAAAACTAATAGGTAATGCAGAAGGACAAATAAGCTGATGCCTGAAAAGCCTGCTTTGCTGGGTCATAGTTTCATCATGGCCAGTGACCCCAGCATTTGAGGTACTTTAGGTTCGATCGTCCATCAGCTTTCAATTGATGATGGTTACTCGGTGCTGTTGAGTGCTTCTGCAGTGATTTGGGGTTTGAGGGTTTACCCTACACTTATAACAACATGATATGCATTTCTTGAAAACAAAGGAATGGGTCACACGATCCAGTACATGGCATGACAATTACTTTCATATTGCATTTAGCTTAGAGCCATTTCTTCACCTTTACCTTTAGCTTAATCTTAGGAGGGAAGCTGAGTCATAGTAGGCACTTTCTAGTAGCTGCCATCCCTATCTCCCCATATCTTCCAATCAGGATAAGTTGGTGGGCCGGTCCTCTCCAGATGCAGGCCATAGTTCACATATTATGTACCATTGTCAGAACGTAAAGTTGTTCCTTACTGCTCCGATCGAAGATAGAGGTATTTCACTAACCGCGGATCGATCGGGTTCCCGGAGCTTCCTGATAGATCTAATATTATTGTTAGCCTCCATGCCTAACTATGATTTCCTTTCCTTTCATTTGGATACTACAGAGTGCCAGGACCTTATTTACAGTTGGATCACCAGAAGCTTGAACACAGAGTCTAGTCAAGTTATAGTCAAGATGTCCCCGACATAGCATTCCTCTCCGGTGTCGTTCGGTCTCCGTCCGTCTTCTTCATCCATCTGTACCCCAAACCGAAAAAGAAAATGGCAGCATGTCGAAAAACTCTTATTCCAGTCCCGGGTCGTACTTTCTCTATTCATATTTGGAAAGCGAGAAATAAAAGAAAGAACGCTTAAGTGGGCTCTAACGAAATGACCTCCATGGATACATTCATTCGTGCCTTTGTGAACTCATCAAGGAAAATCGTAAAAGAGGAGGAATAAGAAAGCGACGATATCAGCGGAGTGTCGGATGCATGCGAGCATTCCATCAACAGCATGCACCCTAGCCGCCTATCTACAAGCCCATCATACGAGATTTGCACTTTATTGTTGCCACCTTCTGTCTGATTGTTTGCGAGTTCCACAGGAACGAAAGCAGAATGAAAGTACTCAAGCTTCAAACTCCTTGCTAACCGATAAAAGGAATCAAGCTTAAAGGACTATATGACTAGCTCTTCCACATCCTCGCCACCATTCATAAGGCTTTCAAGGAATATTGAGATATCTACAGAAAAGAGAAACAAACATTCTCAGTTCGTCCACTATTTGGCACGCCTAAAGTCTTATAGCACTTCACTTCAGTCTAGGAATAACACTAAATTACCCTAAGTACATTCTTGTTCACAGAACATAGATCTCTAAAGAACAGTGCACAGGTACACGATATGATCTTAAGATCGTTGGAATGGCAATGATCTTCTCCTCCTTAAAGCTTATGGGCTAACCGAGTGTGGATCTCTCATTCTATCTCTGACCATCTTGAGATAGCAACCTTTCTATTCCCTTCCACTGCTTAGTTAGAATGATACGGAAGACTACATGATCAAATGCTGGATCAATCCGTGAATTCGATGATCTTCACAGAGCAGATCCGTAGTTTATCAAGGTCTTGAGAAACCAGAAACGAGTGAAGGTTAGAGCCCTCATTCCTATTTCATTCACCGCTTGACTGACCACATACATGAAGGCTCCTTATCAAATCTATAAGTAAGTAAATCCGATATCGCATTTCACTAAGCGACAGAGATAGGGGACCTCTCTTCTCAATCAGCTCCTCCCTCTCTGCCTAACCTGGGTATAGATAGAACGTTGGTCCGTGAGGACAAGTATAGTACGCCCCTAGTTCTAGTTAAGTATGTCTTATTGACCGAAAGTAAGGATAAGCAGAAGAAGCAGGAACTTATCTTCCAAACCAGTAGCCCTTACTTTCCTACCATCCAATCTGACTGAACTGAATCCGAATCCTAAAAGGCAAGACCCAAACCACCGGTCGATCAACAGTTCTTCTTTCACTTCCATCTCTTGATACCAGTTTGATTGCTTTTCTTACCACTGCTGTAGTGAACCGCATCTCTAAGCACCGGGAGTCAACCGCGCACAAGGTCCTTCTTAAACTAGAAATAAGTGAAATAATTGTTCAGGGTCACCTTGGCAATGTTATTACTAGTAGCTGAGATGGTGAGTTAGAAGCTAAAGGCTGTAGAGCTTATTCGTATTGTCAGCTAGAAACTTGTTATCAGATCTATACGGGACACAATCTTGTGGTGAAAGCCGCCATCAACATTCGCGTAGAGAGGTGCTTCCCAAAAGGGAGGGAAAACGAGATGATTGCTTCGCCCAGTAAACTATGCTTGCTCTGATGACCTGGCCTTTCTCCCGTTAAAAGGTGGGTACCTTTCCCTAAATCCTTATCCGGCTAGCCAGATCTCTACCGTCTTATTGATCGAAACCTAGGGATACTTATTTCTTTTCTTGATGATTGAAAAGCTAGTTTGAATTCGTTGATCTGCCGATACCTTTGATTTCAATGGCCAGCGAGCTTGTGTATTACTTTTGCAAATGATAGTGAACGGCAGCGTATCTCTTTTATTTACTTCTGTTGATGTCCCGAACTGCTTAGCGGTTAGTTAAGGATAGCCATGCTATTGTCCATTCCGTCTAGCCGCTATTGTCCAATTATAGTACAGTGTCAGTTAGGACGGGCCTGCCCCTGCTTGCTTCCTAGAGAGTAAGAGATGGATGTCCTAGAGAGGGGGACTATTTCTTCCAAGAAGTGCAAGATGGGGAATAACCTATTGATATTGCTGACTCAAGATAGAAAGGAGCCTTATTTCTAGTTTAAACAAGCTAGGTTGATTGTTTTGGGCACAAAGCCTTGCTCTCCCCAATCATGGTATAATAGTTGGGCGGCTAGAAAGGCATGACTCAACCTTTCTTAGAAGAGAGAAGAGATTTGAAGTAGTGTAGCTTGCTGTTCACTATACTAGGTAGGCTCGAGTAATCTTAAAACAAGAGCTCGCTGTTCACTAGTAGTTGTCTCATAGGCCCTGCCCTTTATGCTATACTCGTTTACTCTTCTATGAAAGACTTTTTCTATTACAGACTTGAGTACACTACCTCGTCGGTACAGCAATATAGAATATCCGAGCAAAACAACCTCAAGATGCTTGCTAACCAATTTCTTCCAGCTAGTACACCCCTCTTTCGGATACTCTTTAGGGAACACATGTAGCCTGCAAATTAGCAGCCACCGCTCGACCTGTTCCTTAATTATGGGTAATAGTCCAGAGTGGTGCACAGCAATGCCCCTCTGGAGAATAGTAAACATCTGATCTATAGCCGGCAAGTTCCTGTCTTCTTCACTAAGGCACAGTATAGCGCTATGAAAGACCAGGTCTATGGCATCTTTCTCCTCTTATTAAAAGCTAGGACATGGACATGGCGTGGTGCTCACACTCCCTCTTGCTTGAAGCTTAATATTCTCACCGGTTGGAAGAGCCTCTCCATTTTCATCTATTTGTTTGTTCTTTTATTTCATAAACAACATTAGTGTGAATTATGGGTGCGTCATACATGAAGCAAAAAAGAGAGGCAGACATAAAAAAACAAAACATACCTTGACAATACGGTAGATGTAAGAATCACTACACTATAAGTTCGAGCAGCATCAACTCTGGCTGGTAGTTGAAAGTGGAATAATGGGTATTATGCTTTGCCTTTTGGCTAGTTTGAAATCCTGAGCCTCAAAGCGTGACGGGTCAAATTCTTTTGAAAGACCGGGCCGGTCACTATTTAGCTCGTTTGGATGGAATCAGGGACAGAGCTAGAATCTTCCTCAGAGGGCGGGGATAAAGGGGAAAGTGCTTTCTTGGATGGCAATCGCCATGGGTAGAGATCATGTTCGGTTGGCAGCTGTTCTTTCGACAGCTAGGAGTTGACAGACTTTTCGATTTTCAAAAGTCAATATCCCTTTTTGAGCTTGCCCTGTGAATCCAGGTGCTTTTTTGGCAATGAATTCCGTTTTCTCCGTTTTCCTCTCAGGTGCAGATGAATAAGAAATGTGATGTTATCCACTTAAGAAGTTCTTTGAAAGTCAAGAGAATTCCTTGTGTGACCCGACGGAGAGGAATAAAGAAGTCTATACTATTCTCGAATCCGTCTTCTTTTTGAGGAATGTAAAACTGGTGCTATCGCCTATCATATAGTCGATCCAGGATTAGCGAACATTGCTTCCACTTTCATCAATATTGGCTGGAATGGGTTCAGCTGTATACTCTCTAGGTAGAAGATCCCCAATCATTAGCTCGTCAAATTCTTTCTAGAAAAAAAGTTTTGTATTAGATCACATCTCCAACTACTAAATCCCCTTCTAACAAAAGAAACAATTGCAGGAGAGCGTGAACAAGAAGTTAGGTCTTACTATTTTCTCATAAGAGAAGTAGAAAGGCAAGTCGACCAGAGCGATGGTTGACACAATAGGTCTTCCGGGCTAGCAAGCACTCCAATCCACCTCCCCTCGACCTCTCAAACGGGTCAAACTCGAAAAAACCTGAATCTCAAATCCAAACCTTTAGCCCAATTTATCTCCCAGTGCTCCTCATTGGCACTGTTAACCTCTTCTCTGAACCGTCCAGTCAGCACACCAGCTCTTGTCTCAATCACTGTTATCTGATTCTTCTTCGACAATCTGTTGCTACATTGTAGATTGAGATCCCGGTATAATTGGCCGAGAGATTCATGTAACAGCATGGATTTCTCTTCCTGTCAAGCAAGGCGACAGTCAAGGAGTGTTAGAAATTATCCAATGGATATTTCCTTCCTCAGATCAAAACCTAAATGTGCCAGGATTATAGAAGCAAGGGCAATAAGTATGAATGAATTTGAGCTGTTGCTAATAAATCTGCCACCTGAATACTTGATTCATTAAGGTCGTCACCCTCCGGAAGTCTCTATCGTTTTTTTTTTTTGTCTGTTAAGCTTCACAGGGCCTAAATCAAACTCCAATCTTACACTCACGACGACACCGAGATCTTCGACTTAGCTCCCACAGGTCATCCACCCGGGGCGGAAGATAACGAAAGGGAGACAAAGTCCTAACTAAATCAACACACAATAACCTCAACCTTCTACCTTCTATCTTTATCCAAAGTCGAGGAGATTCGTTCTTATCTATAGATAAGGCAAGAGAGAACTTATGACCACGCGGATGGAGAGGGATTCGAACCCCCGGTATTCCTATCAATACTTCGGTTTTCAAGACCGACTCTTTCAACCGCTCAGACATCCATCCCTGCGCTCGCCGCCCGCCCTATCTATTTGCGCGCTTGCAGGTAGGGGCAACTCTATGTGATTCGCTACGCTTGCTTGCGCCCCACCCCGTAAGCTGACTCTATTGCCTAGCGGTTAGCGACACTTTTCCGGTAGTACGAATCGCTACGCTTCGCTTCTTTCTATATGATAATATGCACCGTCGGTTGCTGCGCTCCCTGCGGGTAATAGCAAGAGAGTGAAGAACGAACGATCCTCAAAAAGCCAGCAGTGAATGAGTCCGACTCGAGTTCGTGAGTCAAAGGCGTGGCAAGAGAGCGAGTTCGACTCGCGAACGATCCGCAAGTGAAGGACCGATCCTTTAACGCCAGTACTGTTGCGAGACTGGTACTTGGCGGCTCACGAGCAACATATAGACTAAGGTTGCCCATCACTCCCTCGCTCCTTTTTGAAGGCCCACCGCTCCCCCTTTCTTTAAGTATCTATCCCGGCTTGCATTTTGGGGCGAGTACTACAGTTCCTCCATAATCACACAGAACGCCCAGCTTCGCAGAGCTGCTCTCTCCCCAGTCCACAGCAAGGTGTGGAATCTGGATCTACTGTGTGTTCTGACTCTATTGGATCAAGTCAGATACTAAGCCTTCTACTACTACTTAGGAGAGAAAATGCTATATTTCAGAGATTGGACTCTATTACTGTGTTTTTTTCAGGGCTGTCCCCTAAAAGGTTCCCTGGATCCATTCTGACCTAAATGGATGAATGAAGAAGGGGCGAGCAGATACGACGGCCACACACACTTCTTTTTAGCCGAATAAAGCCGGATCTACTACACTATAAGGATCAGAGAAAGATTGAGAAAGCAAGATCAAACCTACTCTACTGTCGATTCAAAGGTAAACAGCCCCCGAAGACTTTATCAATGAATGGATCAAAGAAGGAGGCTCTATCTAAGTCATTGTATATAAGGGAAGAAGCCCGCCCCTGATCGAAGAATGAAGAAGCTAGCCCGGGTAGACTTTAAGAGCTCTTGCTCTGCCTATCCGTCTCGCTCCGTCTTGGAGGTCATAGAAAGATACGAAGGGCCTACTCTTTTCATTAAAGCCCTACTCTTAATAATAGTGAAAGCCCCCTTCTCTTACCTACTTTGACTCATATCTTCGGTATACCTCAATACAAGACAAGCACTGGAAAGGATATTCAATAAAAACCGGGCTATCGCCCTATCTAAGCGGGTTTCCCCTCTCCTCTACGGGAGTCCTCTTTTCATTTTTGTTCCTGTGTCTATCGCTATCGCCCTATTCTCTCTCAATTAAATGAGGGGGAGTACCTTTTCTTTAGCTTCCAACATGAAAGATTGACCCCCTAAAGTGCCAGATATGCAAGTTTGATGAAGGACTACTTACTTAGCTTAGCTAAAGACTCAAAAAAAGTGGACTTCAGGAACTGACCTAAGAATAGATCTCTCTCTAATACTCTTGCAAAGAATTGGATAAGTGGAAAAATGCTAAAATGCCTTTCATTTCTCTTATAGGGTCTTTCTTTGTCCTACTTATAGTATCTTTCCTCCAGCCTATCGAAACTCGTGTTTTTTATTAACCAACAACACATGCACTTTGTTAGAACTAAAGAAAAGGTTATTCAATCCACTAGTGCAACTGAAGTGAAGGAATTATCTATTCTGAACCTCCACAAGAAAGAGCTCATAACCACTGCTTTTGAACAGCTCTCCTCAACTGAAGGCGCACTACTGTTACTATCAGTCTAGTCTCTCGAGGGCACTCTTTCGATCTCGAACAAACTGACTTCTTTTGCCGGAAGAGAGATATTCAGAAAACCCGATTTCCAGTCCTGTCTTAAGAACCCGACTCCAAAGAAAGAAAAAGAAAAGCGGACTAAAAGAGAACAACAAAAGAGAGATCACTTTCGACGATTGAACAACACTTTTATATCCAGATTGGAACTGGACTTGAACCTTCATATCCAGATTTCACTCCACTTTCACTTTCATATCAGGAACGTCGACTTGCACTTTCAATAGTGAATTATTCATTCAATAGTATTCACATAGGCCAAGAAAGACGAATAAGACCTTTCACTCCCTATTTCACGTATAATCGAGAGACTCAGAATATCAGTGCCTTGGGTAAATGCCTACCAAAGGGAGAAGATTACCGAACTTTTTTCTGTCCTCTTCGCTTCCTAAAATATTTAGGGAAAAGGCCTAGTCGGCCACCGCTTGCTAACGACGGAAGGCATCGTCAATGAAAGGGTCCTCGCGTGGGACTTAGTTGGAAAGGTAGGTGTTCGGCATGTCCCTTGCTTGCGAACTTCTTTAGTAGGGCGGGTAGCTTTGGAGATCCCATTTTTGACGTTTACCGTTGTCCCTAGACTTCACTCTTTCAACACTTGTCTACTTTCGAAATAGTCAGGAGGGTCCCTGTCCCTGTCTCCAAGTGTGTGATCCACCGATTCACTGAGTGGGTCTTTCTTACCGCAGTTTTCCCTATCTCTTAAAGCCCTATCAGACTTCCGATCCATCCCTTGTTTGTCGATTGAGGAAAGCCTTATATGGTCTCAAACAAGCACCCAGAGCGTCGGTTTGCAAAATGAAAGATGGCCATGGTGAATGTTAATGATTCAGACAGAGCTCGTGTGATCATTCTTTGTTTGTTCGTTATACGGCTTATGGTATGGTTATTTTTTTTCTATGTTTATAACATTCTAAAAGCTGGCATTGTGAAATGGGAATTTGCTTTCTTTTTTCACACCTTCAGAAACAGTTCTGAATGAAAGATCTTGGTGACTTGAGGTACTTTATCGGTATTGAGGAATAGAATCCCTATTGTGGGTACATAGATCATGAGCCAACAGAAGCCCTTGAGTTGATTTGCTCGATTTACCGCCACACATACTTACTAAACGGACTCTACTTTAGGGGTCGGGTCTCGATCCGAGTTGTTTAGCGAATGACTCAACCAATACATCTCTACTTCGAGGTGTAAATCAATTCCACTCTTTACCCTATCCCTGTCTTAATGAAAGAATCGCATTTTCTACTTTGACCTTGCGAGCACCCACTCCAAACAGGGAGGGCGAACTCTTATCTCCCCGATCTCCAGGACCGCAAAATAGATGGCATTTTCTGTCTTCTTAGCCGACGTAAGACCTTCATCCGGCAGCAAAAAGCTTTCCCTTGGAGCAGCTCAAACGTCTTCTGGGTATG
Source organism: Avena atlantica (assembly GCA_910589765.1). Taxonomy (NCBI): domain Eukaryota; kingdom Viridiplantae; phylum Streptophyta; class Magnoliopsida; order Poales; family Poaceae; genus Avena; species Avena atlantica. The sequence goes on along the minus strand of CAJUWN010001288.1, from coordinate 75,359 downwards.
AAGAAGCAGGAGTGCACCACATGGAGGAGAACCCAACTCGCCTTTTTATGCCAAGTCACTGGACCGGCGAAACTGATTCCTCCGAGGTTGAGCTTTCGAAGCGGGATCGTTCCAACGCGCCCACGCCTTACTGCTTATTCAGGGGCGGGCGAAAACTCCTATGGAACCATTCGACATTCATAGCCTTTCAATCCTATTCGGATCTTGCAAGACTGGAATAGGAAACAAAAGTCATCCTGAAAGATGCTAGGAGCTTCTTCCCCGCATATCCATCCTAAGCTGAAACATTACGGGCAGCTACATCTAGGCTTATAGTAAGCGATTCAAACTCTCTCTTTAGTGGACACACACGACATGATAAATGTGATGGAAGGCTGGAAACATCGCTCCATCGGGCATTAGACAGAAGCCAGTGGTATCCAGAGTGTGCTACCCCGGCTGGACCAAAAAGGGATTAATACTACTTCAAAGTCGAAAATCCGGTAACCATGACCGCCCTAAAACGAAGCGAACAGAACTACACTTCAAAACGGAGTCAGTTAGAAAATGGGTGAGATAGCTCAGTTGGTAAGAAATCGCATAGGACTCAAAACTTTTGAAAAACGATTTCAAATCTTGACCTAGTATTTGAAATAAGAAATTTCTTATTAAAACATTAATCTGCCATTGAATTCGAAAAGGTGGAACGAAGTGACACGACAATATTCTTTTGAGCGTATGTCGCTAAGCGAGTGAAGATCCCATCTATTATCTACAGCTGGGTTTAGTCGTTCAATAAAGGTTATAGGGCTTGTCCGTCCGGTGTACGTACCATCCTTAGGTCTACTACTTTCAAGTACGGGTTCCTTCAAAACAAAGTTTTCCGAGGCTATCGATTCGTACCTGCTACCGAAGGAGCTTTTGCTTGCTTTTCTAGTACACGGTATACTTTCCAGATAGATAAGGACATGCAAAATATTTCTCTTTGGATTTGGACCTACAGTAGCCACTTGTAAGAGCTGGTTTTGAACCCACTGAGGTACGATCTACGATCAAAGTACCATGAATCTGCTTATAATCCACTTGACGGCCTACTCAAAAGCTGTCTTCTTTCCTTCGTTCGGTGTATCCACCCGATCAATCGGGAATCCCATGGCAGGGAGGAGGGGGAGCTTTGTTAGGAATATTCCCCGCTTCCACTTCTGTATTATGGCATAAAGTGCATTGTACCTTCAATTCTGTGCTTCTATTGAAGATCTCTTCCAAAGCATAACGATAGAAGGCAGCTATCTCGAAAGGTACCAAACGCCGCAGGGGGTCTTTCTTTCTTCCCTTATGTTGAATCGACTTCCTTGTCTCTTTCTAGAAAGTCAGCAGCTGGCCCAAGGTGACCTACTGGGAAATGAAAAACAATTGGTTCAATCGGGTACTTATAAGCCGAACAGAGTTCTCTCTCATATTGTTATGTTTACCTGGAATGCCATAAGCCAGCTCTCAAGGAACAACTCGAATCACTGCTGACGCGGGACTTGCTTTCGCACGGGGAGTTGGATAAATTACCCTCTTGTGGGTACGGCGATAGATAGCAATAGCAACGGATTGATTATGATTATGATTAAGTAGACTGACTGTTGGATGAGCTCCAAGAGGTGATGAGCCTGATGAGTCAACCAAAGGGAGTGGGCCCTTTAAACCCCTAGGGCGTAAGCATTTCTGCTGCCTATCCAAAATAAGAGGTAAAGTCAATCTTGAATGCGGTTAGTACCTATTAGTATTAGATACAGAATACTATTTGCTTTGAGCGCCCCTATCCTATATTCTCTCTATCTATAGATAGAGAAAGACATGCTCGATATGAATTGGGACAAAGAAGAATGTCAAAAGCAGGAGGTAGGTCTGTGGTTTCAAGTTGAGTAGTGAGTGGTTCCTTGAGGGGAGTCGGCAGAAACCTTTACTCATTTGATTTCCTCCCAAAAGAAGGAGGGGCAAGGCTGATGTGGTAGGCGCCAAGAAAGATACCATTCAATTAGGCACCAGGTACTATCCATCACACTTAGAGTTGGTATTTATTGTTTGATTTGAATCCCTGCTTACCAAACAGTTGTCATAACAGATTTGAATGACGATATCCAATTATGAAATGGCTAGAGGAGGCACAGAGATAAGACAGAACAGATGGTAAGGTGGGGGACCCATACCTTTATTCTATTACCGTGAATCACTCCAAAGGTTCACAGGCACTAGCTCCCGCTAAGAAGAATCTGGCAGTTCAACATCGGTCATGTCAGAAACCTAAGATTCATGAATAAAGTGATACTAGTTCGATCAGCCGAATTCCTCTCATTTCTTGCTTAAAAGTGGCTACTTCTTGTTCTTCTGATGAACCGGTCGTTCCCTCCACTTCCGCTTCCGCTGCGTAACCTTCACTCTCAGATTGTAAACGATATCAAAAGATGGGACTAATCCTGTTTGATCTTACTATCACGAGAAGAATTAAGTGGTTCAGCGGTTCAGTCACCGGTTCTGGTATTCCATTTTGAATATGGATAGGAATGAAAGTAGGATAAAACGAGATTGAGTTTACTCTTTCATCGAGGAAGTTTAAAAGGCAATAGAATTACTCAATAAGTTAAGTAAGAAGTCACTTCTTTCTTGACTCTTTAGCCCTTGACATATGAACAACAAAACATGTCCTTAACGGGACTGATTCCAAGGCATCTCGTACTAAAAAATGTGTTAACCGGACTCCGGAAACTTCCAGGAAAAAACTTCTCGATGAAAATCGATGCAAAATCATTCCAAGCGAGAAAATGGCTTGCGCGCTAACGCGCGAACGCCTTTCGAGTAACCCAGCAAACGGATTTTGAGTAACAAAGGCCAGACGGAATGATTGCTCGGTATGAGAGAGATTCTTAGCCAGGGGTTTGGTAGCTTATGCCCCCTAGTTTGCAACGTAGAGCAGAAATGGTTGAAACGGCTCCCATTGTGTGTGGGAATTCTTGCAAATGCATGGAAAGAGCTAGACCCCCTCTCATATCTTGCATCGCTCATAGGATTGTTCGGGAGCTGCATAGCTATTGATTTGGTCATCATTTGATGAAACTTCCCCGCCTAGCGTTGGAAGGAGAGAGTTTGTCAGAAATGACTTGTACCTGATGGGATATCTTGGCTGCCGTGAATGATACTGAGCTACCGGATCTCGGGACCATGGTGCATTATCTACCTACCAATGGGGTCTGCTTTGTCAAACAAGTAAAGTGCACGAAGACGTGTCAAAGGAAAGGAATAGAACTTGTTTGGCTGTTCGACCCGCGTCGGTTGTTGATATTGGATGAGAAAGCTCGAGAAGGGAACAAAGAATGCCAACTGGCTGTGGCGAGCGCTCTCCTACTGTTAGTGGCTTAGCTTCGGGGCTCGACTCCTCGATGGAATCAAGATAGAGCTATGAACCCATACGCCCTCTTGTTTCAGGTTTCATAGTTTAGGCAACTACAATTCTTGTTTGTATTAGAATGCATAGTTGTTTGAAACGAAAGGAAAAGATTGTTGGTACGAAAGCCGCTATTACACCACTTGAGGGCTAAACCAACCTCATGCTCCATCAGATACAAGAAACAGCCCAACTCTGAGCTTATCGATCTGAAATGCACTTTTCAACCAATGCCTTAGCGAGAGAATGGAGGAGTAGACTCCTCTTCTTATAGATGGACTATGTTTTATATTTTTATATGATTATTCGAGTTAGGTGGTTGAGATGCTTCTACAGGGTGGTTCTTGATAGGGCAGCTTCTAATACAATCAGTTAAAGACGTAGTGTATCTACTTGAAATCGAATGAAAAGGAATGCACTCCCTTTGGTCGGGGTTCGCCATTCGATGCCTCAACCAAAGGGATTATTGGAGGTGGTAGTATGAGCCAAGATAGCCGTGAGATACGTTAAGCTGCTAATATGTCCATCTTTGTATCCATACGGAGGGAGAAGGGAAGGCCCATTGATCCTCTTATGAGTCGCTTAACTAAATCTCGAACGATATCCCTTCTGGTTCGCCCGAGATTCCTGTAATAATGCTTGATCCATAGTAACGTAAGTAGAAATGGGGAGGTCGAAGCTAGTGGTCAAGCTGCTCCATTAGACCCGAAGCTTTCTTCTTATCCCTTTTGTCTTCTTACGTAGGATGATTTCATCCGAGTGTGTGTAAGGCGGGTGGCATTCTTAGCCATAAGCTCTAAGCAACCACCTACTTGTAATATGGTATCCTTTCTCTCTTCCTGGGACTTGAGGGGAGGTTAGTACCGTTAATAAAGTAGTACTCGCTATCCAGCCAGTCATCTACTTGACAAGTTTGGAAAGAATCTCTCGGAAAACAGAGCGCAATCTCTCTTTGCTTGTGCCACCCGGGCGGAAGATATATCTGAGTCGAGCTCGTCGAAGAAGAAACTGCTACTGACATCCAGGGATGAGGGCTCAGATCAGAGTGAACAAACAGTGCGAAAGAGACTGAGAAGGGGAAGCATGCGCCCGAAAGGGGGGCCATTGCTCCATGTATAATATAACTCGGGATGTTTCACTATATTATATATCCCCATTGCTAAACGCAATAGGAAGGGAAAGAAACGTTTCTCCTTCTACACATTTATGAAAATAAATGGCTTCCCGTCGCTCACAGCAGCTTCTCTAGTTTCATTATCGCCAAAAACAAAGGAAATCGACTTAGTCGCTCGCTTGTACCTCCATTTCCAATGGCTAATTCACGCATGTTGTACTTCTCCATAGTTTGCTCGAATCGAACTTGTCCGTACCGACATAATCAGTATCTCCCGGACTACCAAGGCAAAAAAAAAACAGTAAACTAGTGACTTGAATCATACTTCCTTCCTCTTTGATTGAGGAACCTAACTACAGGAACTGCTTAAGTCAAGAACAAACAGATGGAGTATTTCTTCCTTTCAAAAAAAAAGGCTACAGCAAGCGCAAGTCACCCGTTGCGAAGTGCAAAAAAAGGAAAGAAATCGACTTCATAAAAACAAGTTGAGCTATCGTTCCCTTCATTGACCTACTAACTCGTGATACAACGCGCGTTTCTTCCTCAGAATCTCATTTCAAAAGGCATGAACCATCCCCTAACTTGGAAGGGGACACGAACAGAAGACACATGACAAGCCTTGTTTCCTACTTGCTGACCCTAGAACAACAAGAGGCAACAGGCTTGCTTAACACTCGAACAAGAGGAAATCGCTTCGTCTTTTTGCCCTTGGCGCGCCTTCTACTTCTGTCGGCACAACTACGTATTTATTAGAATAGTGCTTTGCTCGGTCCTGCTTTGGACCTATGATCCACTGGTGATTAATCAGCATCTACATCTTTCGCTTTGGGTCGGGAATTTGGAGAGATTGGCTCTATAGAAAGGGAAGCGAGTCTTTGAACTATGTTAGCGCCGAGGGTTCACTAAACCTACTATCCTTCTGACTTTCGTGTTTCGTAACTCATTAGATTCCTAGCTTTTTAGCGGGGGCTTTGGCAGAGAAATAGCTAGATCTGTAACAATCAAAATAAGTCGGTGTTCAGTTCATTAGAGCAAGGAGAAAGTTCACTAGATAGACAGGTTGGACAATGAGGGCTTTTACTCTCCCTATCTCGAGTAGGATCATTGAAAAGAAAGAAAAGGAATGGTTTCTTCAACTGGCTTGTGCCACAGCTCATAGCTCGAATCGGGATTGGAAAAACGGAAGGAAAGTAAGGCTCTAGTGTAACTACCTCGGTGAATTACGCTCCTAGATACAAGCCTGGATGAGTGGTAGTGGTTGAAATAGTACGGTGGGGCCCCAAAAGCCACTCACTGGTAGTCCTTTCAGACGTCCCAACCACTACCCTCTCAACGGGACCTGTACGGGCGGCGTAATCGGCAGGCGAAGGGATCAACTACGTACACAAGTGGGTATGTACGCAAGCCACCATACAAGAGTACATCAGAGCCATACCATCTAGAAAGAAAGGAAATATAGCAACGCCATACGGCAAGATTCAAAAGACCTAGATAGATCTATATTTTAGGATACTTCCTCATACATCACACATCAGAGTATCATGCGGAAGCGGCAAACAAAATCTGAGTACGGATAAGAAGCAAATCGGCATAAGATGCCATAGAAATAAGCACATCCCAACTACAGGTCTCACGGATCCCCGTTCCCGGAATCTCTACACCGAACGATCGTTGCCCACATCTTCGGCTTCTTCAACCTAGTATCCGTCCTGCGAAGGTACCTGTCCATCTGAACCAATAATTTATCGTGTGAGACCCTAAGGGTACTCAGCAAGTCTTAATGCCTCTAAAGGGGACACAACCTGGGGTGACGCAATTGCAGCGAAAGATAAACCCTAGCAGTTCTACAGATAAACGCTAACCATCCGCCTAACCAATGATAGACGGATGTCCGTGAATTAAGAACAACAGTTATAATGGTAATCTCATCCGATCCATCCTCCTCCCTGCTTACCAACAAGGAAGCGGACGAACAACCCCCCTTCCGTTGGCAATTTTATTAACCATTCCATGAGTGTTGCACTATTTACTAGTCAAGTTACTTAGTCAGGTTAAGGCGGTACTTTAGTTATGCTTGTCTATGATCGAGAAACTGTGCTCCAAGTCGTCCATAACCGCGGACACGGCTTTCAGAAAGTTTTACCCGGCCGGGGTGCACCAATAGCAACACACGCTCGATCAACCTCGGAAAAACCAAATCAAAACCCAACGAGGCTTTCACGACTGAACAATTACAGGATTCAGAAATATTTCAGGGGGCCACCCCATTAAGCTACCCGCAACGAAGTAAGCTAGCTCCGAGACGGACTCAAGGTCTGGGTATACGGCTGTGAACGACTGGGAACCCAAAACTGGGCTTGTCGACACCGCGGAATCGTGTCCCGATCCTAAACAGTACAGGTGCTATCTGTCGCACAATCGTAAATAAAGCGGTAAAACATGGCATAAGTACAGGATCGTAAATAAAACCTCAAACTAGTTTGTGGCCCCAAGAAATAAGACTGAATCAAGCTCTGGCTCAGGGGGGTCCCATATACCTCCCGGATGTGGATAGCGCGATAAAACAAGGAACAGGAATCAAGTACTCGGGTCTTACAGGACACAAGTGCAGGAAAAAACCAAATAGCAGATGTTGCTCACCGGTGCCACTTTCTTTAGTTATCCCACTACTACTCAGGTTAAGTTGTTTAGGTACCTCATTATCCAACAGACGCTCACATACCCTACACAGCTGTTCTGTTCTACACTCGCATGGCTCAAACAACTCCTATAGTAGTGGCTCATGGGATGGAGGAACAAGCTTGGTGGGGTTTAAAAGTAAAGGCTATGCATACTTGGGATTCAATTTAATGCAATCGCGACTCAATGATGCAAGAATAAGATAGAGGAAATAGGTACTGTATGTATGCAAGCATGTGGAAGTGCTTGCCTGTTAACTCAGTTGAAGCGAGGGACGGATCTGGGTAGTGCTCCTGGTTCTCTTGATACAACCCCTGCTCAGTGTCTATCCGAGAAAAACCAAACAAACAAGGCCAACATGAATATAAAGCACAAGCATATGAATAAGATGCGTCAAGCAAACAATCATGCCATGATGAATGATGCACAATTTACATGGCAATAAGGTAGCATGGCATGGTGAGGTGTGGAAGGCAAGTAACAACATTTTAGTGGAGTTTTGGGTCACATTTTGTTGTCATAACACTTGCTGTACCCTATATTTTTATATGATTCATGCTGCAATTGAAGTCATGGGTAGCATAAACAGAAAGGTCTCGTCGAGCTGATCATTTTAGACATATCATTTGCTAAATTTGGAATTATAAATCAAAAGTTATTGATTATTTAAATTCCAGTGGCAATTGGTGTAAATTAAATAAACTTGGAATTTTAGTTGTGCAAAAGGCAATTTTAATGTCATATTTGAAATCCTAGCATTTTTCTGATATCCAAACATATATCATTTGTGTGATTTGAAAATACTATGGAAAAGTTATTTGAAATCTGAATTGATTTTGAATTTTGAAATAATTTAGTTAGTTTGAATTTCTAAACAGATTCTGAAAAACATCTAACACTCAGGCCACACTGACCCTAGACGCTGACAGGTAGGTCCCGGCGCACACAGCCCCACATGTCAGGAGCTGGGGGAAAAGAGGACTGCGGGTTTATACTCGAAAACGTCAGGAGCCTTTTTATAAAAATACATCTGACGCTGACAGAGGGCCCCGAGGACCGTGGGTTGGGCAAAAGGTTTGGAAGGGGGTTTTTTGCAAAGCTGCCACGCGCACTGTGGATCTTCCCTGAAACCTGACGGACTGAAAACAACCGATGCGCGACAGAGGAAAAGCAGGGGCGCGCCGGGCTCGATCCCGCGACCGCGGACGCGCCAGCGGGGGCGGCGACCACTGGGCTGGGCTTAGGTTTGATGACAGGAAGGAGGAAGGCGGCTAGAAGACGTTCTCGCGCGCAGATGCGGTCGGGCAGGTGCGCGCTCGCCGGTGCACGCGGTGTGCTCGGCGAAACGATCGTCGCGAACAGGAAGCGATTACGAACGGGAGGTTGTCAGGGAGGTCTGGGGGCTTACCGCGGTGGTGTTGGTGGCGGTGGCGAGGCTCGGGGTGCAGGCGATCGACGGTGCGGCTCGCGGACGGAGGAGCTAGGGTTTTCGACGGGGCGGCGCCGGCGTGCAGGCTGCTGGGGCTTCTCATCCTCGCGTCTGGCTCCAGGGGCGTCGCAGACGTCCTGTGGGCTTCCTCGACACCCGCTACTCCGCGTCCGCCTCCTGGATGCGCGCGTGCTGGCGAGGTAGACGGCGTGGCCGGCGAGAGGGAGCTGGGGCGGTGGAGAAGGAGGCCAGAGGAGGGGAGCGAGGCAGGGCCTCTGGGGTGGATCTGGAAGAGGCTAGGAGGGGAAGGGGGAGGATAAGAACGAGGGCGAGGTGGGCTTGCGTGGGGGAGGGGCAGGTCGGCTCGGCCACTTTTGCACCTCCCTCACGTGCCCAGCATGGGGCCAGGGTGGCGCGGCAGAGCTGGGGAGGAGAGGGGGAGGTTGGCATGTGGGGTAGGCGAGGCCAGGGAGGCAGGTAGCTGCGGGGTGGGGCTGCTGCGGCAGGGAGGAAAAGAGGGAAGAAAGGGATCGGTTGGGGGGTGGTAGCCTCGGCTAGGGTTAGGTTGGGGGGTCCCTGGTCGTGTTGGGGAAGGGTAGCTGGTAGAGGGTGCTGGGGTGGGGCCTGCATGGAAGAGAGAAGGGGAGAGATGGGGTACTTTGGGTTTTTGCTTAGACTAGGTGGGGTTTGGGTGGCTTAGGGTTTTGTTTAGAGGAAGGTGTAGATTAGGTGTTTGTTTTAGCTAGGATGGGGAGGTGGCATGGTAGATCTTAGGGTTTAGCTAAGAGAGGGGGAAAGGATAGAAGGGGTGGCTCTTTGCACTTGATCATGCATGCTCCAAACAAACCTTAACTAGAACAAGGCAAGAAAAAGAGAGAGAGGGAGAGAGATGATGAGATGATGGGGTGTTCTTTGGTCCATGCATGATCCAAACAAAGAACAAGCCAGATCCAAGAGACAAGGAGGGTTTTAGGGTGGTGCATGCCTCATGAGCACATGTGTGTGCATGGGGCATGGGGACAAGAGGTTAAGCTAAAGGGGGGAAAAGATGGATGATATGGTGAAGGAAAACTACAAGCTAACAAAAGATATGAACAAAGGAAAGATGATCCACTTAGAATTCAAGTAAAAACCAAAAACTAGAAAAGGTGGCACTTGCATGGCCCATGCAAGATAATAAATGCCAAATTTATCCTTGTGAAAACAATAATATTAACATGGCATTATTCATATGCATTCCCAAAAGGTGGGCAAGGCCAAGCAAAGATTAGGGGTGGAATCCAACCAACCAACATGAGCTAGAGATAACCCGAATTAAAATGCCAAGCTCATATTAATTGGATGGTGGAATATAAGGTGGTGAAAGAAAAGGTGGTGGAGTCAATAAGAGAGATGCCCTCAACTCAACTTGGGCATTTAACAATATATCAAGAGCCAAATACAATATCAAGAGGCAAATACAATTAATCATGCACATGAGATAAGAACCAAACAAGAAAGGGTTTTATATGATGCTCAAATGCAAGGTGACATGATGACATGAGCATGATATGATGATGATGCAACAATTATATGTTGGAAGTGGCCCTTTTTATTATCATAACATGTAGCATTACAGGTGTTAGACAACTGGGATGCTACAACTCTCCCCCACTAAACAGGAATCTCGCCCCGAGATTCTAGGAAGAAGAAGAAGATACAACGAGAGAAGGATGGTTGGCACGGAGTTCATCTTCACGTTCCCATGTCGCTTCATCAACAGAATGGTGTGACCACTGCACCTTGCAAAACTTGATGGACTTGTTGCGCGTCCTTCGTTCTGCGGTCTCAAGGATTTTGGTGGGGTGTTCTTGATAAGACAGATCTTCCTGGAGGTCGATTAGCTCATGATCCACGGTCTTGCCGGGGTCTTTGAAGCACTTCTTGAGCTGAGAGATGTGGAAAACATCATGGACTTTGAGTTTTTCCGGAAGCTCCAGTGCATAAGCAACTTCTCCTCTTCTACCACGTATCTTGAAAGGACCGATGTATCTAGGAGCCAACTTTCCTTTGATACCGAAGCGGTGTGTTCCTCTCATGGGAGTGACACGAAGGTAGACGAGATCACCAGGGGCATATACCATATCCGTGTGTTTCCTGTCATAGTTGCTCTTCTGACGACTCTGAGCAATCTTCAGGTTCTCCAGAATGATATGCACCTTCTCCTTGGCTTGGGTTACAATGTCAGGGCCAAACCAGATTCTTTCTCCTGCACCTGACCAACCAATCGGAGTTCTGCACTTGCGTCCATAGAGAGCCTCGAATGGTGCCATCTTCAGACTCTTCTGGAAGCTGTTGTTGTAGGAGAATTCAGCATATGGAAGGCATTCCTCCCACTTCATGCCAAAAGAGATGACGCAAGCTCTAAGCATATCCTCCAGAATCTGATTGATCCTCTCCACTTGTCCTTGAGACTGAGGGTGGTAAGCAGTGCTGAAGTTCAACTTTGTTCCCAAAGCTTTTTGGAAACTCTCCCAGAACTTTGAGGTGAATATGCTTCCACGGTCGGAACTGATTTCAAGTGGAACCCCATACAGAGAGACAATTCTGTTGATATAGAGCTCAGCCAACTGAATTCCAGAAATTGTTTCTTGACTGGGAAGAAATGAGCCACTTTAGAACCTGTCGATGACAACAAAAATTGCATTGTTGCCCTTCTGCGACCTTGGAAAACCAGTGATGAAGTCCATCTCTACTTTCTCCCATTTCCATTCCGGAGGTTTCAATGGCTGTAGAAGACCAAATGGTTTCTGATGGACATCCTTGACTCTGCGACAGACATCACATTCTGAGACATACTTGGCGCAATACCGTTTCAACCCAGGCCACCAGTATTGTGTTTTCAAGTCCATGTACATCTTTGTGCTGCCAGGATGGATAGAAAGAACCGAATCATGTGCCTCCTTGAGAACTTGGTCTCTCAGACCCGGGTAGTTTGGAACAAACATCCGGTGTTCAAAGAAAAGCGTGCCTTGATCATCAACGTGGAAGGACTCATACTTCGGAAGCCCAAGCTTAGAGATGAGCTTTCTAGTGTGCGGATCACCAAGCTGACGAGAGCGAATCTTTTCTTCCAAGAGAGGGGTAGCCAGAAGGTTCAGGAGATACCCTTGTTCCACAACTTCAAGGTTGAGCTGACGGAATTCCTCGCACAGAGAGGCTGCTGCTCTTCTACCATGAGGTTGTTGACATAAGCTTTTCGGCTAAGCGCATCTGCCATGACGTTTGCTTTGCCCGGGTGTAGTTGATGGTCACATCAAAGTCATTGATTGCTTCGATCCATCCTCCTCTGCCGAAGGTTGAGATCAGGCTGAGTGAAGATATACTTCAAACTCTTGTGGTCCGAGAAGATCTCACAACGGTTACCAAGCAAGTAGTGCCTCCATAGCTTCAAAGCAAAGACAACTGCTGCTAGCTCGAGGTCATGTGTGGGATAGTTGATCTCATGCGTCTTCAACTGACGAGAGGCATAAGCAACCACCTGTTTCTCTTGCATAAGGACCGCACCCAATCCTTGCAAAGAGGCATCGCAGAAATATCTGGAAAGGCTTAGATGTATCCGAAGGAACCAAGACTGGTGTGGAAGTGAGCTTCTCTTTGAGTGTCTCAAAACTTTCTTGACAAGCAGGAGTCCACAGGTACTTCTTGCCTTTCTTGAGCAGATCGGTAAGAGGCTTTGCTATCTTCGAGAAGTTCTGAACAAAGCGACGCAATAGCTAGCCAAAAAGCCGAGAAAACTCCGCACTTTCCTTGACATTAGCAGGAGGAAGCCATTCAACCTATTGTCTTCACGGTTTCCGTATTGACTGCAATGCCCTTGGCAGAGATAACATGACCCAGTGTGTGTTATGTTACTTCAGGCAGCCAAAACTCACACTTAGAGAACTTTGCATACAAGCGGTTCTCACGAAGCTTGTTTAAGACACACCGCAGGTGTTCTTCATACTCCTCCTTAGACTTGGAATAGACCAGAATGTCATCCAGATATACCACGACAACTTATCAAGGTACTCCATGAAAACGGAGTTCATATCAGCCTCGAGAAGGTAGCAGGTGCGTTGGTGAGACCGAAAGAATGACTGTGTACTCATACAGGCCATAGCGGGTGGTGAAAGCTGTTTTGGGCACATCTTCTTTGCGAATTTTGATTTGGTGATAACCACTCTCAAGTCCAGCTTAGAGAACACCACAGCTCCTGCTAGCTGATCAAATAGGTCATTTATCCGTGGAAGAGGATATTTGTTCTTGATGGTTTTAGCATTTTAGAGCCCGGTAGTCAAACACATAGTCTATTCGGTTCTGTCACGCTTCTTCACAAGATTGTTGGGCTACCCCAAGACGAAGTGCTATGTTGAATGAAACCCAACTTTCTCTTGTTCATCAAGTTGTCGTTTGAGTTCAGCCAACTCGAAAGGACCCATCTTATATGCCGCTTGGAGATAGAGCCGTTCCAGGTTCAAGCTCAATCACGAATTCACCTCGCGATCCGGAGGCATACCTGGCAAACTCTTCAGGGAAAGACGCTGGGAACTCACAGACCACTGGTACACGCTGAATAGCTTCCATAGCATCATTATTCAGAGCCGCCAAGGAAAGAGCTGGACAGCAGGAGTCAGACTTGGAGAAAAGACTATATGACCTTCAGGAATCTTCAGAGAAAACCGACGTTCAGCACAATCAATCACAGCTGCATTTGCTGTCAACCAATCCATCCCAAGATGACATCAATGTCAGAGTTGCCCATAACAATCAAAGAAGCCAAGAATGAAGAACCACCAATCTCAACTTGATTGCCATGACTGATTTAGAGGCTATCATATTTGCTCCAGTGCAAAGAACCATTAACCGCTTCAAGAATAGGCTCCATTGTTAATCATTCTCATTTGCAAACTGTGGACACAAAAGAATGCGATGCACCAGAATCGAACAAAACTCGTGCAGGGACTGAGTTCAACGGAAAGCATACCCATCACGACTCCCCGGTGTTGCTCAGCTTTAGCGGCGTTGACACAGTTGGCCCGAACAACCGCAGACCCGGGCTTGGTGTTGATGTTGAGAGCCCGAGTTGGGTGCACGAACCGAAGGAGAGCTTGTTGTAGATCTTGGCGGGGTTGAGGGAGAGCTTTGTTCTTCATTGGACAGTTCCAGTGGGGATGTCCAGGATCTCCACACGTGAAGCAGGCATCAGCTGGACGTGGAGCAGAGTAGCCAGGGACTCCGCCAGGCGCTCCAGGGTAGTGGTTGTTATAGCCCCTGGGAGCCGCAGTGGTGAAGTTTGGTGGCCTTGGCGCGAAACTTGCAGGTCTTGGTGAAGCCGGGAGCAACGGTGGGTGTTAGGAACCCAGACACGCCGCTTAGAAGGAGCTGCCATAACCGAAGAGCTTGATGCATCCCTGTTATGTTTCTTGGACTCCTCGAACACTTTCCTGCTTGCCTCCTCTTGCAGGGCTGTGTGCTGTAGTTCCAGGAAAGATGCCGGCCTTGCATGAGTAATCGCATACTTGATCGATGCATTGAGCCCTTGCCTGAACCTCTTCGCTTCTTTTTGTCATCAGATACCCTCATCACCACATAACGAGAGAAGATTCATGAAGTTCCTGATGTGGTGTTGACGTTATCATCCCTTGCTTCAGGTTGAGAAAAGCCTCCTTCATTCTTATCCATCACAATCATCTGACAGAAACTGCTCTTTGAAAGCTGCAGTGAACTCTCCCAAGTTGGCTGGAACCCAGTGCAGCTTGCCTTCAAGTAGTTTTCCCACCAAAGAGATGCATCTCCCTTGAGAAGGTGAGTAGCAACACTTGACCCACTCCTACTCCTGCTCGGAACATCAGCAGTCTCGCAACCTTGAGATCTCACGCAGCCAATCATCGCGTCCAGAGGTCGGTCAGAAACATAAAACTGACGAGGGTTGAACTTGAGGAAGCTTTGATGTCTCCACGCCTGGGAGGTGGAGGAAGTGGAGCAAACTCGTTTCTTCTGACGCTCTCCTCAAAGCGCTGCTGGTTCTCTTGCATAGCTGCCAAAGCATTAGCGATGTTTGACAGCGCGGAGCCCAGTTCCGGAGGTAATGTCCTCATCAGTCCGGCGTGGGGGAGCCATCCTGTCATTGATATAAAACTCAAGTCAGTACTATAATGGAAGATGATAATAATCCAAATAGTACCAAGATGGAATTAACCAAGATTAAGGATACAATTTACTGAGATGATATTAAAATATCAACAAAGTTCATAGCACCTAAAAGATATTAAGCATATCGCACACGACTGAAAAGGAGTGTGGTACACAGATATATCAAAGAAAAATTTCCACAATTTCGGCATTACAATACCAATAGATGCGCAAAACAAGGAACAGGAATCAAGTACTCGGGGGCCTTACGGGACACAGTGAGCAGGAAAAACCAAATAGCAGATGTTGCTCACGGTGCCACTTTCTTTAGTTATCCCACTACTACTCGCAGGTTAAGTGTTTAGGTACCTCATTATCCAACAGACGCTCACATACCCTACACATGCTGTTCTACGACTCGCATGGCTCAAACAACTCCTATAGTAGTGGCTCATGGGATGGAGGAAAAGCTTGGTGGGGTTTAAAAGTAAAGGCTAGCTATGCATACTTGGGATTCAATTTAATGCAATCGCGACTCAATGATGCAAGAATAAGATAGAGGCAATAGGTACTGTATGTATGCAAGCATGTGGAAGTGCTTGCCGTTAACTCAGTTGAAGCGAGGGACGGATCTGGGTAGTGCTCCTGGTTCTCTTGATACAACCCCTGCTCAGTGTCTATCCGAGAAAAACCAAACAAACAAGGCCAACATGAATATAAAGCACAAGCATATGAATAAGATGCGTCAAGCAAACAATCATGCCATGATGAATGATGCACAATTTACATGGCAATAAGGTAGCATGGCATGGTGAGGTGTGGAAGGCAAGTAACAACATTTTAGTGGAGTTTTGGGTCACATTTTGTTGTCATAACACTTGCTGTACCCTATATTTTTATATTATGCATGCTGCAATTGAAGTCATGGGTAGCATAAACAGAAAGGTCTCGTCGAGCTGATCATTTTAGACATATCATTTGCTAAATTTGGAATTATAAATCAAAAGTTATTGATTATTTAAATTCTAGTGGCAATTGGTGTAAATTAAATAAACTTGGAATTTTAGTTGTGCAAAAGGCAATTTGAATGTCATATTTGAAATCCTGGCATTTTTCTGATATCCAAACATATATCATTTGTGTGATTTGAAAATACTATGGAAAAGTTATTTGAAATCTGAATTGATTTTGAATTTTGAAATAATTTAGTTAGTTTGAATTTCTAAACAGATTCTGAAAAACATCTAACACTCAGGCCACACTGACCCTAGACGCTGACAGCTAGGTCCCGGCGCACACAGCCCCACATGTCAGCAGCTGGGGGAAAAGAGGACTGCGGGTTTATACTCGAAAACGTCAGGAGCCTTTTTATAAAAATACATCTGACGCTGACAGAGGGCCCCGAGGACCGCGGGTTGGGCAAAAGGTTTGGAAGGGGGTTTTGTGCAAAGCTGCCACGCGCACTGTGGATCTTCCCTGAAACCTGACGGACTGAAAACAACCGATGCGCGACAGAGGAAAAGCAGGGGCGCGCCGGGCTCGATCCCGCGACCGCGGACGCGCCAGCGGGGGCGGCGACTACTGGGCTGGGCTTAGGTTTGATGACAGGAAGGAGGAAGGCGGCTAGAAGACGTTCTCGCGCGCAGATGCGGTCGGGCAGGTGCGCGCTCGCCGGTGCACGCGGTGTGCTCGGCGAAACGATCGTCGCGAACAGGAAGCGATTACGAACGGGAGGTTGTCAGGGAGGTCTGGGGGCTTACCGCGGTGGTGTTGGTGGCGGTGGCGAGGCTCGGGGTGCAGGCGATCGACGGTGCGGCTCGCGGACGGAGGAGCTAGGGTTTTCGACAGGGCGGCGCCGGCATGCAGGCTGCTGGGGCTTCTCCTCCTCGCGTCTGGATCCAGGGGCGTCGCAGACGTCCTGTGGGCTTCCTCGACACCCGCTACTCCGCATCCGCCTCCTGGATGCGCGCGTGCTGGCGAGGTAGACGGCGTGGCCGGCGAGAGGGAGCTGGGGCGGTGGAGAAGGAGGCCAGAGGAGGGGAGCGAGGCAGGGCCTCTGGGGTGGATCTGGGAGAGGCTAGGAGGGGAAGGGGGAGGATAAGAACGAGGGCGAGGTGGGCTTGCGTGGGGGAGGGGCAGGTCGGCTCGGCCACTTTTGCACCTCCCTCACGTGCCCAGCATGGGGCCAGGGTGGCGCGGCAGAGCTGGGGAGGAGAGGGGGAGGCTGGCATGTGGGGTAGGCCAGGCCAGGGAGGCAGGTAGCTGCGGGGTGGGGCTGCTGCAGCAGGGAGGAAAAGAGGGAAGAAAGGGATCGGTTGGGGGGTGGTAGCCTCGGCTAGGGTTAGGTTGGGGGGGTCCCTGGTCGTGTTGGGGAAGGGTAGCTGGTAGAGGGTGCTGGGGTGGGGCCTGCATGGAAGAGAGAAGGGGAGAGATGGGGTACTTTGGGTTTTGCTTAGACTAGGTGGGGTTTGGGGTGGCTTAGGGTTTTGTTTAGAGGAAGGTGTAGATTAGGTGTTTGTTTTAGCTAGGATGGGGAGGTGGCATGGTAGATCTTAGGGTTTAGCTAAGAGAGGGGGAAAGTATAGAAGGGGTGGCTCTTTGCACTTGATCATGCATGCTCCAAACAAACCTTAACTAGAACAAGGCAAGAAAAAGAGAGAGAGGGAGAGAGATGATGAGATGATGGGGTGTTCTTTGGTCCATGCATGATCCAAACAAAGAACAAGCCAGATCCAAGAGACAAGGAGGGTTTTAGGGTGGTGCATGCCTCATGAGCACATGTGTGTGCATGGGGCATGGGGACAAGAGGTTAAGCTAAAGGGGGGAAAAGATGGATGATATGGTGAAGGAAAACTACAAGCCAACAAAAGATATGAACAAAGGAAAGATGATCCACTTAGAATTCAAGTAAAAACCAAAAACTAGAAAAGGTGGCACTTGCATGGCCGATGCAAGATAATAAATGCCAAATTTATCCTTGTGAAAACAATAATATTAACATGGCATTATTCATATGCATTCCCAAAAGGTGGGCAAGGCCAAGCAAAGATTAGGGGTGGAATCCAACCAACCAACATGAGCTAGAGATAACCCGAATTAAAATGCCAAGATCATATTAATTGGATGGTGGAATATAAGGTGGTGAAAGAAAAGGTGGTGGAGTCAATAAGAGAGATGCCCTCAACTCAACTTGGGCATTTAACAATATATCAAGAGCCAAATACAATATCAAGAGGCAAATACAATTAATCATGCACATGAGATAAGAACCAAACAAGAAAGGGTTTTATATGATGCTCAAATGCAAGGTGACATGATGACATGAGCATGATATGATGATGATGCAACAATTATATGTTGGAAGTGGCCCTTTTTATTATCATAACATGTAGCATTACAGGTGTTAGACAACTGGGATGCTACATCTAGCGCCTTACTTTCTTGTTGAACTAATTCTTGCAATACATACAAATTGTTTAAGAAAGTGGATGAAGAGAAAGCTCACTGACGATTCTCATTTCAATAATCCGACCTTCCTCCGTCCCACTAATGATACTGAGCTTTTTCCAGTCCATTCAGTCCATGCACTCCAGTCTATTTACGCCTAAAACACGAGCAAGGAGATCTATTTACAATAAAAATGACATACAACATAATTGATGTGACCTACCTGTGCGAAGGAAAATAGAGAACCCACTTTCCTTTCCCTATCTCTTGCGGGTGATCCCTCCGAGACCTTCCCATTTAAGCATTGCCCATCGGCTTGAAGAGAAGTTAGTTACCCATTCGCATTCTTGCCACATTGTTCATTGGTCTATTCTAAGATGGGAATCCATTTTATGAGAACAATCCGTATTCAAATCATAAATAAGTCTGATACCCCACTTTTACACGACATCTATATTGGTACTATGTCCGTCTTGGTCCTGTCCTGATCCGTGACTTTGACTCGGGTCCTAGTCTTTTCGCGTAAGGCTTAGCTTAAAAAGACGAGTGTGTTTTTTGCCTTGCTGCGTCATACCCTCCTTCTTTTCCGTTTCCACGCTCTGAAATCAGAGTTGTAGCCTTCGCCATTGGTGGAAAAAGGTCTCGCATTGGCGGAACAGAGCAGAGGGTTGCCACCTTTGTCCACATATTATTACCTTCGAGTAACCGTCCACTCCAGCCTCTTACGCTGATCCAGTGCCATTGCTAATTATGTTTCAGTCGTGTTACTTTCCTATCATAACCTAGGCTTACACAAGTTTTGTACTCTATTAATATGGGCGGTACCGTTCATAAATATAATGGCCAAGACGTAAAGCTTAAAGTGATCCATACCTCCTTGCTAGGCTAGCCTTCGAGCGAGTCCAATCTCACAGCTCATACCTTCACCCCCGGTCCCTTTTCCCTATAACCCATGCTTAGTCCCCTTCTTTGGTCGTAGATGAAGTATGATTGGAGAAAAAAGTACTCGTTTCGTCCAGTCCCATCCCGCAAGTCCTCCCTCTTCACATGGATGGATTTTCGTTTCCATCACAAAGAGGAGGCAAGTATCCTCCTGCTTCAAAACAATGCGAAGCTCACGAACAAGGCACTGGAGCATGCTTTTCGATTCCTAAATGCCCTTTATCTTTACCATATAGATTTCAGGGATCAATGAGACCATCAGAGATGCTTGATCTTACCCTCATTCGAGAAGGGTGTAGCGCAGTCTGGTCAGCGCATCTGTTTTGGGTATAGAGGGCCATAGGTTCGAATCCTGTCACCTTGATGTGGTATTCACACAATGGGGCCGAAGTGCAAAGCCCCGTAGCCTATCTGTGGTCGGGAAGGCAGGCGAAAAGCGCGCACAAAAGAAAAAGAAAGCAAATAGAAATACAAAAATTTTGGAATCCATTATCAGGCTTTTGGTATTCTATATCTATCTAATATTAGATAGCTATTTCACAGGTTTGATTTACATACCTCAGTCATATTATTTGTCTAGCCTTCAATCAGAATAGCCTCTCCACCGGTTCCGAAGATTCTTTCGGCATCAATGTGCTTTTGGAATCTTCCTATGAAACAAATAACATTCTAGAACAGTTTAGGACAGAACAGGCCTCAGTAGAAAGCGAGCTTTTTTCGCGTTTTTTTTCCTCGAATCCCAATTAGCGCACGGGCTGCCCCCTCAACTCAACCCTGACGAGTACGCTAACTTGGTCAGGGAGCATTTAGACGGTGCAGTTAGTATTGACCACTACCACCAAGTCCCAAATTCCTAAATTGAGAAAGTCCACATAATGGAGCTCAAAAGCCGATTCAAAGATACTTTTAGAGCATCTTGAAACCGCACATAAGAAATATTATGAATGAATCACCTTACAATAATACGAGAGACAGCTTTCTATTTTTTAGAACACAAGTCGAACCCAATGAACAATTCCATTAAAAGGAATGTTCTAGAGGGGCCCTTTTCCACTAGATTCGCGATATTTCACAAAATGGAATAAATGAAATTATTAACGATTTCTAGAGTTCCGGGATTACTTCACTGATATCTATTTTCGCCTAAGCACGACCTCTAGGTTAGTTCAAAGTGTAGTACAACGAATTATTGATACACCGAAAACGAGTCAAGATGGATACATAAAATGAAGACATCGTGGATTACCCAGGACGACGATAGGACATTTCACTTTCTTTCGCAATATTTCTGATCATGACTCAACCACTAGCAAAGGGGATTGCTTACTCTCAGCCGCGTTTTCGCTTATGCTTAGTCAAGTGAGGATTCCATTCGAAGTAACGTAACAGGAGCACCATCTTCAAAACTTATCGGGATCCGGAGTTTTTCGATAAAAGGTCCCATCCTTCAATATCATGATTGGGTCAACCAGGCCAGATCATAAGTGAAATAGTTTGATCGGGTCGACCAGGTCAGGCCCGATCATGAGTGAATAGAAAATCGAAAACGTACATAGCTGTTCCAGCGGAAATACTTTGTTTAATTCTACCACTTCTACTAGGAGTAGCCTTTTTAGTGCTAGCTGAACGTAAAGTAATGGCTTTTGTGCAACGTCGAAAGGGTCCTGATGTAGTGGGATCGTTCGGATTGTTACAACCTCTAGCAGATGGTTTGAAATTGATTCTAAAAGAACCTATTTCACCAAGTAGTGCTAATTTCTCCCTTTTTAGAATGGCTCCAGTGGCTACATTTATGTTAAGTCTGGTCGCTTGGGCCGTTGTACCTTTTGATTATGGTATGGTATTGTCAGATCCGAACATAGGGCTACTTTATTTGTTTGCCATATCTTCGCTAGGTGTTTATGGAATAATTATAGCAGGTTGGTCTAGTAAGACGGGGGGCGGCCGTTCGGTCGCCTATGATATACGGACCAATTGGTCAAAAATGGGTTTGTGCCGCAGGTGTTGAACGATCTACTCTACACAGGTGTGGGCTTACAGGGCTAGGGCTCATAAACCCTTTCTTTCATTCAGAAAGGGGTCGGTCACTTTTCCGGGCCGGGATCGAGAAGTGGAAGTGATAAAAAAGAGATGTTTCTCTTCGCACCTCATATCAAGAGGAAAGGTAGCTTGTCCTTCAGTCTCACTATTGGAAATTCTAGCTTGATTTTTTTTTCACCGGCTCTTCTTCTTTGTCAACGCTACTAAGGACCTGACGGTTCGCCTACTTGATGGATGAAAGAACATGAGAAAGGGTTATCAAATAAAAGGCTAGAAAGTCTACTACAGTACAGTCAAAGAAAAAAAGAAGTGCCTCGCCTACTCATTTTTGGTAGGCGAGCGAGTTAGCGAAGAGGCTTAGGGATAAGAGAGTGTCGGTGCGTACGTAGCCTTCATTCTACTACGCTACACAAAGTCACTTAGCTCGACGTTAATTAAGAGAGTAAAGGAGTAATACCCTACATAGAAGAACCACAGTTCGCTTACAAAGGTATAACTTTAGCTCCCCGGGGCTAAGCTGCTTCGCACCACTGATAGACTACTTAATTAAGATTCCATTTCAAAGGCGCTACTTTGTTTCGCAAGCCTTTGTCATTGTCAGTCAACTAAGGTTGGCCCTCGGCCCCCTGCGAATCCGTAAATCAGAGAGCATGCCGCAAAAAAAAAGATGGTCCCCTATGCATTTCATTCTTTCCGGAACGCAAAGAATGAAAGTACCTGACCCCCCATCATGGTGAACCTCTCCTTGTGATCGGGATGAGGTAGATGCCTCCCAGCCAGGGAGCGGATCGAATCGGAGTTTCCTTAGGTAGACACCGACCTACAGTTCTCCTTAAACTTCTGTGCTTGGTGGAAAAGAAGCGAACAAAGGTACGCTCGCTTGCTGTCTTGTTCTCTGCCGCGGACTGGGATCGCTCGCCAGCTAGGCCCTCTAGAAAAAAAGTTGGAGCAACATTGTATGAGAACATATTACCCATCTTCGGGGACAAGGGGCGGAATGACCTCTCGATCTACTTACTGCAGCCCAGGACGGGCGTCGTCGTCTAGGCGTGACTTCTTGTTTTGATCTCCCCTACGCCTAGGACGTTGTCTGGGCCAAGAGCCATAGTTAGTTGTTGTTTCCATTTGGTTCTTCTTTCTCGTTGTTGATACCGGCAAGACCCAGCCAGATGATGATGTCTGCTGGTTGGTAGTGAGAGGACTCTTAGTACCCGCAAAAAAAGGGCGCTGGTGAAAAAAACAATCATTTGATTTAGTTTCTTGCTCTCCCTTAGCAGCGGGAAAGGAGTCTATCTATCTGCCTAGCTTTGGTAGATTTCCCCCAACGCAATTCAAAAACGGAAATTCCACGAATCCTTGAGGTGGATAAGTCCGACGACTCAGCAGCAGTGCGGAATTGAGTTTCTGGTCCGGTGGATCTGATCTATAGTTAGGGGGCAATACATACCAAAAGGTTCGAAGAAGGAAGGCGTAGTATATAACCAACCCACCCATAGCCGGTCTAACTGCTGAGAGAGAAAAGTTCTTTTCTTTCCCTAAGAGTCCTCGAGTACACACAGCTATTGCTGATCCTTTGCGAGATCAGGATGAGACCCTTCAGAATTGAGAATCAATCCATGTTAGGTCAACATCGAGACAGAGCATCTCAGTTGGCTCTGTCAAGGAAGTGAAACAGGCATTCCTAGGTTTTGGGGTTCCCATAGGATTGACCCTTAGTCAGGCCTCCGATTCCAAGGAGTTGATTCAGCAAGTTCCCCGCGCTACCCCGCGGGAAGTCTAATCGGATCAATCGGTGGTTCCGTAATGAGTAGTCGAATACACATTGAGGGGGCCTTGCCTCCTCCTTCCCGCCCACACCTTCATTCTTTTCCTCCTCTGCTTATTGATATTACAATCGTATCTTATGCATTCTCTCCTGACGACTCGGCTTCGGCTCAAGGCCCCAGAGGGAGAGTATCATTATTGAGTTGACTAACTCCAACCTCGGTATCAAATTCTTTATCAGCGGGTTCGCTTTTCCAGAATCGAAATTTGTATGATAGATCTACGGCGGAGCCGTTTACCAATATGGAAGTAGTAAGTTTTGACTGACCCAATACAGCACCCTTGCAACTACTATTATCCCTCTTTTTTCATGTATCGGCTCGGGGTATCGAAAAGAAAAAGTTCTATCTCCCCTGTCCATAGATTTCAGGATAGCGAGGCATACCAACGCCATGCCAACAAGAGGAACCATCCGGACTTAAAACAGCCGACCTACCCCCTGCCACTTCTTCCTCTAAGTAAAGTTGATAGATTTCTGTACGAGTTTTCAAGTTCCATCTCCAGTCTAAGCGGTTGAGTTCAGTGATTGTATCGAACAAAAGCCCCCTCCCGGGGCAGGTACGCGACTGTCTCTCTTCCAAAGTGTGATCATCTTCTCCAGTCTCCCGTTTCCACCTATTTGAAATGGTCAGCCTGTGCGGCATCAATGGAATTGGAATTCGCAAATTTTTTTCTTCGGTGAAGGAACCTATTCTCTGGTATCTGCTTCGGCCATCTCATCTGGTTTCGGCCTTCTTTGTGAGCAGCTCCTAACTCGCTCGACGGGGTATGATCTCTACTGTTGATAGGTCGATCGGAAAAGAATAAGTTCCAGGACTGAACAGAAAGAAAGTACTATAACACTTTCTTCGCCATTCTTTTCTATGAGGAGCTCTATTAAAAATACAAATGTAATGCTACCTCCCTACGGCGATTCATAACTAGAAGAACTCGTTGGCACAACCGGACCTTATTAAAGGCCTCGGCCGTCTGATCGACTGAAAGATCTTATCTTGGAGTTCTAGTATGGGTCGTCGGCCCTTTCTCCTCCTCAGTAGGTGCAAACCCAGGTTCTGTAAATGATTCTAACTGCCTTGGAGCAAACCTTCTTCTGTTTGAGTATGATGGATGTTACACCCCACTGCCAGATACAAGCAAAAGCTTTCTTAAAAGCTAGGAGTCAGAACGAACTCATGAAGCTATCCTTCTTCTTGGATCTCAAGATTCAAATGGAACCCCGGATTTTGGATTGAATTTCCACTTTATACTTGAGTTAAGCAAGGCACCAGCATGGGAGAGAAGATAGCCCCTCGGGATCGCTTACTAGCCGGCCTGCTTGATTTATTTATGAGGTATCCAGATGGCACTGCACCGGCGAGGGAAAGGGAAGCTGATGAGAGGTAAGGGAAAAGTCCATTTAATGAATAGGTTCACTACAGACTGTACTATCTCTAGACCCCCTCTCTATACTCCCTCATAATATATGGATCCCCCGGATAATATGGATCCTCCAACAGCTGACATATCTTATCTAAACTCCCGGAAACCTGGGCTCATTTTCCTCTTGTTTAAGTAATTTCGCAAGAAGCAACTTGAAAAGCACAAAGACTACATCTAAACAAACCTTACGTCTTCGTTCGGCTCATTCTTGCTTATCTCACCCTATTTCCTTACTTTAGCTTAGAAGTAGGCATATGGGAAGTTACACAAAGATGACTTATCGGTTGGCCTAAGCTTACTCGATTCTATTCTTTCCAATATCATATACGCCTAGTGAAATGCATCTATCTCATCTCCTCCCCTTCTTTCTTTTTTATCCATTTTATATACCTAGTCGAAGACTACTTCAGATTATAGGGCGGGCTTTTTCTTTCTATTAAAAGATCACAGTGTTTGACCGCTCTTGGTATTCAGACCTTGGACTTTTTTTTTCGCTAGGAGCTGATCCATTCTTTAAGAGCTCTATACATAAAGAGAAGGCGTATTCACTTAAAGGACTGTGAAATCTACCCTATGCCCCGAAAAGTCTAGGCACCTAAATAAAGATGGGATCCCTAACCAATAGATTAAGCTATCCAATGAGTTAGGAACTTTTTGCTTCCCCCTCCTCTCTCCGCTTTGCTCTGTTACTCCTTTTGCAGATGGTTGGTCACCACTCTTAGGCTTTTTGTTCTCTGCTTGTGGTGGGTCTCCAATCTTGATCCAGTGCTGACTTAATAGGGAAACCTACCCAGAAAATGACCCCTTTTATACACCTGCCGGTCCGGTTAACAAAGCCTGTAAACCAAGAGCGGAACGAAGAGCTAAAACGTAACCTTTACCCTTGTTAATCCTATTTCTTTCTTACTTGTAAACCAGACCGCGTCATTCCTTTTTTCTTTCTTTGGTAAGGAAGGGACGGCTATTCCCACAGGTTGATCTTGATAAAATGTGCAGCGGTAAGCAACTAATAATCTCGATGCAGGACTTCCCCCTTCTTCGACATATGAATATGCCTCGCCTCGAAGATCAAGAAATCCTTAGTAAGGAGAGAGATTCTCCACACGAACGAACGACTCGTCAGGTTCGAACTGACATAGGCCTTACTAAGACCTATATTCTTCCATGAAGGAGTCGCAAAACTTCTGTTAGGTTCTTATCTTAGATTCCGTCTGTCTCGGAGTCTAGTTCTTCACACAATAGAAAATCTGAATCAAAAATACGGAGTCTAGACCTTTTCTAGGCCCAATAATCCATTTGATTCATGAATAATACAAAGCCCAATAAAATAATCAAAGCTTTGATTCATGAATAATAAGATCAAACTCATTAGAATCAAGAAAGGGAGGGTTAGAAGCGTCTAGCTTATTTTTGTCTCTTTTACCGCAGGAAGTTCTCCAAAAGTATGAAAGGCTGGAGGGCTTTGTACCAACCATTCTAGTGTGGTTGGATTCTGTTCAACAGCCCAAGGACTTTCCGCACATTTTTTGTTCTTTCCACTGCTTGAAGTGATTGCGACAACTACGAAGAAACGACGAATCCCAACTACGGATATATAAGAACCGAAACTGCTCAGAGCATTCCATCCGGCGTAAGCATCTGGATAATCTGGAATGCGACGTGGCATACCCGAAAGCCCTAAGAAATGCATCGGAAAGAAGGTCAGATTAACCCCGAAAAAAGTGATCCAAAAATGGATTTGGCCTAAAGTCTCAGGATATGTCCGACCAAAGATTTTACCCACCCAATAGTAAAATCCAGCAAATAAAACAAAAACGGCTCCCATAGAAAGTACATAATGGAAATGTGCAACCACATAATAAGTATCATGTAGAGCAATGTCTAGCCCAGAGTTTGCGAGAACTATTCTAGTGAGCCCTCCTACGGTGAACAAAAAGATGAACCCTACAGCAAATAACATGGGTGTTTTGTATCATCCCCCCTTCCCCTCCGTCGATCCTCCATCTCAAACAAGAGCAGTGCATGCTCATGCTCAGCCCTTTCGAGGCTTGCTTTACTCCGGGGGATTTCTTCCCACCGGATTCTTTGTTCCTCTTCGAGCAACCTTTGGGACGTGGAGTGCCCGTCCAGAAACTCAGCATTGTAAGCTACGGTATCACGGAAGAAAGGGGATTGACCTTGGTGGTTTTCGAGGTCTCGTAAAGCTGCCTGAGAGAAGGGAAATCGTCTATTGCGTGAATAGACGTCAGATAGGAGCGTACTGCTTCATCGACCAAGTAGTTCTGGATGGGTAGAAAAGGCCCTACTCTTTGATACAGAGAAATGAACTCCCCAATAAGATCTTGTCGCATACAAGAGAGCTTTTCTTCCATTAGGAACAGTTTCAGCCGCCCAGGTATGTCTTCAATAGGGGTATTTTGATTCAGCTCCTGCTGAATGAACGTAACCCACTCCGGATCCTGCTCGTAAAGGCAAAGATAGAAGTTTAGCCCTTCCAAATGAGCCAGAACCTGGGGGTCCCGAATCTCCGCCGGGAGAGTAATCAGAAAGGAGGAGCCGGAGGAATATAGTTGTGTTAGAATTAGTACCAGAGGGAGGAGAATGCGCAAAAAGACTAAAAAAATAAATATAGAAATAACTAGCAAATTAGAAAGAAATGGAAACCTCACACAGAAAACACAGAAATGAAAATAGAAAGTCCTACCCATATCTTTTGAGAAAGAGAAGAGCCATCGAACCAGATTTGTCATTTTCTTTTCGTTTTGAAAACTTTCCTTATCAGAGAGGGGCCCGGGGGCTGGAAGAGAAGATCCTGAATACTAAACCAAGTTTCGAGAACTTGGTTCCCTTCCCCCAAGCGAAACTAAGGCGTTAGCGCATCCGTTTTCTTGCTTGATTTTTATACGATTTTCTTCAGAGCAACTACGGAAAAAAAATAGGTGAACCTGCATTCCAATCTACCTTGCAAGACACAGCCTTGACTTCTGCCGCTGTTCACTGAACACCCACACAATCTCGATTTGCATTATCATTTTGTGAACCGGGCATCTCGGACAAAGACAATAACAAGAAGAGATGGGAAGACCCTTCGCGGTCCTGCTCCCTGGTCTCTACCTTGCTTACCGCCCCTCGTAGGGGCCAGCGTACCCATACCAAAACGATTGACTCTTTTTATGGGCGCTTTCGACTAGGCTCTCGTTAAGGAATCGGCCCAAACAAGACCGAGATTCCCGCGAGAATTGCTACGCTGCCTGCTGTGAAATTGCAAGAATCACTTTATACGCTATTTCGAAATCGAATGAATTGAGCTACTGTATTTCCCCAGGTTTCCATTGGAAAAGGGGCTTTTGTATGCAAGTGATGATCGATTGGCGGAGAAGCCGCTCCCGTGTGGGGTGGCCGTGAGAATGATTCCGAGTCTTCCTGACCAGACCCTTGTGGAACTTTGAAATAAATAGGTTTGTAAGTGCCTAGCTGAGTAATAAGATAAGTACCTTTGCTAATAATCCAAAACCTTTCATCTTCTCTTTCTAGATATAGCAGCCTACCCATATTGATAGTGGAATTATTGATCTCCTCTTTCGGATAGCCCTTTAGGAATAAGTTTTATGGGTAAGGGCTTGACCTACCAGTTGAATGGAATCTACCGTTCTTTATGCTCTCGCTAGATTTGAACTTGTGTGTACCAGTAATCAAACCCAGAATCTCATTTCCCATTGCTTTCATCGCATAGAGCCAGATGCCGCATCCACAGGCCTATTTAGTAAGTGGGGTGTATCCTTGGTGACACTTGAGAAATAATCCTATACTTCCAATAACCCACTACTTCCTCCATGGATGGTACATGGCAGGCATCTGCCGGAACTAGAGGCGATCACTTTTCAATCAATTACGAGAGGCATTCGCTTCTCTGATCTTTAATAAGCGAAGCAACGAGCCTAGTAGGGGAAATACCTTCCTCAGGAATGTCATCAAAGCCAGGTTCTCCAATCGTAAAAGGGAATATTCCATGGCACAAGGGTTGTTTAGGTGCAGTCCTCGGCAGGCACCCCAACCACCTTAGGTGGAAAGCCTAAGGAGACCCCTCGAGGAAGCAGATCGAATTCAATCAAGTGTGACTATTTCTTTCCCCTTCCTGCGTGCGGGTAGTGAGGTATCCATGATTTAGGATATCTAAGCCCTACATACAAGTTTGAATAAAGTGCTCGCTTCTAGGGTCGGGGCATTGCCGGTGCAGGTTTGGTCGCCATAGATTATCGAGGGAAGTTCATTGCTGCGGCATGCAGGAAGTACAGCAACATCAGAGATCCTTTGACAATTGAGCTTATTGCGTGCCGTGATACTGTCCTGTTTGCCAAGGATAGGGGCTCCGGGTGAAAGTGCAGATGGAAACTGATTGCCAGATGGTTCAATCCCTGTGGCAGGATAGGCAGGGACAGCGAGCTGAAGGGATCCAGTTGTTGCGCTCGATGCAGGTTCTGTTTCAGAAGTTCAGTAACCATCTGTCGTTCCTTGAGCCATAGATCCAAATCAGGAACAGAGCAATTGACCGGTCCCCATTGACGAGGTTCATGGCCATACAAGATCACAAAAGGAGAGTTCTTGATTGCCGAATGGTGGTGTTATACCAGTACTCAGCGAGAGATAACCATTGGCTCCACTTGTGAGGATGAGCGTGAACTATCTCTAGCTAAGGCGTTGGAAGCAGGCATTAAGTCAGCACCGGAAGATGTTTCATAAAATTCCCGCTCCTTATAGAGCTCGTGTGAAACTCATAACCATACTGATCCGATCTTGCGCAGATAGGTAGGGACGATCCATCCAGTAACCATGCCTAAAATCATAAGCTGACCCATTACTTCTGTAGGTGCCTCAATTCTTCCCATTTTCCTACTTATATAACTCTTTGGGGTCCATACCGCACTTGGGGACGGGATATGATTGCTTTCTTAAACAAACCTTTTTTTAGAGCGTTGTCATCTTACCAGCACAGGACTCAATAGTAAGGACTGTCACTGTATTGATATCGCTCATGGATCGTGTTATACTTGGGAAGATCCGGCCCAAGGGGAAGTCTGTTATCCACAACCCAACCTTAGATGAGGGAGAAGTTAACGCTTGATCTTCGACCCAAGACAATGGAAGGGAGCTAAAGCCTTCTTCCTTTTTCAAATTCGTTTATGTGGAACGATAGCTCAAAACAGCATTCCATACAAACGTAAGACACTTTTTGAAGGTTTGGACCCCGCGCGGAAAGGGATGTGACCTTGTTACCCATGTTTCACCTCATCTTGTTTTATTTTCGGTGGGATCTGGATCTCTTAGACGATTTGAGCCTTCTTCTCATTTTGGATACCTTTCTTCTACAATCACTTCAAAATGGAGCTACCGTCACCGCTATGTTCTTGGGAGAAGATAAGATCTCGAGTAAGATTTCTCATGAGGATCGGTGTGGCAAGGATCGGTCTAGGTTTGAGGCGTTTCGCCTAAGAGAGCCATTGAATCTCAGCATGGCCAGAGCGAACTAGAGGAGAACGCCCCACCCGTATCTATAACGCACCATTGAGTTCGGTATAACCATGCCAGGGCGGGCAGACAAAGCGTGCAGTGCCAACTTGCTACTAGGTCAGGGAGCTAGCTGACTCCCTACGTGCTTCTTGCTATTTTGAATTGATGTATTGTAACTATTTCAGTTACGGAATAATGAGGAAACATTACCTATGTACATGAGATACCTACCATTCTCTGTGCAAAGCTCTACTCGTCTCGTGAGGAGTCAAAGGATGATGTTACATACCCAATCTCAATCTTAGAGTGGCAAGGTTTACGTTGACAATCAGCTTTCAAGTAGCTGACAAGGAAATCCATTGTATCTGTCTCCTGCCATCACTTACCCTTTTCAAACTTATCTATCGCCTGGCGGACTCTAAAAAGGATCGTGCGTATGGAACATGAGCGGTGAAATTGGAATATGACCTACCGACAAATTCAAAAAAACTAATAGGTAATGCAGAAGGACAAATAAGCTGATGCCTGAAAAGCCTGCTTTGCTGGGTCATAGTTTCAGCATGGCCAGTGACCCCAGCATTTGAGATACTTTAGGTTCGATCGTCCATCAGCTTTCAATTGATGATGGTTACTCGGTGCTGTTGAGTGCTTCTGCAGTGATTTGGGGTTTGAGGGTTTACCCTACACTTATAACAACATGATATGCATTTCTTGAAAACAAAGGAATGGGTCACACGATCCAGTACATGGCATGACAATTACTTTCATATTGCATTTAGCTTAGAGCCATTTC
Source organism: Avena atlantica (assembly GCA_910589765.1). Taxonomy (NCBI): domain Eukaryota; kingdom Viridiplantae; phylum Streptophyta; class Magnoliopsida; order Poales; family Poaceae; genus Avena; species Avena atlantica. The sequence continues at coordinate 44,602 of CAJUWN010001288.1, read as the reverse complement.
TTCACCTTTACCTTTAGCTTAATCTTAGGAGGGAAGCTGAGTCATAGTAGGCACTTTCTAGTAGCTGCCATCCCTATCTCCCCATATCTTCCAATCAGGATAAGTTGGTGGGCCCGGTCCTTCTCCAGATGCAGGCCATAGTTCACATATTATGTACCATTGTCAGAACATAAAGTTGTTCCTTACTGCTCCGATCGAAGATAGAGGTATTTCACTAACCGCGGATCGATCGGGTTCCCGGAGCTTCCTGATAGATCTAATATTATTGTTAGCCTCCATCGCTAACTATGATTTCCTTTCCTTTCATTTGGATACTACAGAGTGCCAGGACCTTATTTACAGTTGGATCACCAGAAGCTTGAACACAGAGTCTAGTCAAGTTATAGTCAAGATGTCCCCGACATAGCATTCCTCTCCGGTGTCGTTCGGTCTCCGTCCGTCTTCTTCATCCATCTGTACCCCAAACCTAAAGAGAAAATGGATGCATGTCGAAAAACTCTTATTCCAGTCCCGGGTCGTACTTTCTCTATTCATATTTGGAAAGCGAGAAATAAAAGAAAGAACGCTTAAGTGGGCTCTAACGAAATGACCTCCATGGATACATTCATTCGTGCCTTTGTGAACTCATCAAGGAAAATCGTAAAAGAGGAGGAATAAGAAAGCGACGATATCAGCGGAGTGTCGGATGCATGCGAGCATTCCATCAACAGCATGCACCCTAGCCGCCTATCTACAAGCCCATCATACGAGATTTGCACTTTATTGTTGCCACCTTCTGTCTGATTGTTTGCGAGTTCCACAGGAACGAAAGCAGAATGAAAGTACTCAAGCTTCAAACTCCTTGCTAACCGATAAAAGGAATCAAGCTTAAAGGACTATATGACTAGCTCTTCCACATCCTCGCCACCATTCATAAGGCTTTCAAGGAATATTGAGATATCTACAGAAAAGAGAAACAAACATTCTCAGTTCGTCCACTATTTGGCACGCCTAAAGTCTTATAGCACTTCACTTCAGTCTAGGAATAACACTAAATTACCCTAAGTACATTCTTGTTCACAGAACATAGATCTCTAAAGAACAGTGCACAGGTACACGATATGATCTTAAGATCGTTGGAATGGCAATGATCTTCTCCTCCTTAAAGCTTATGGGCTAACGGAGTGTGGATCTCTCATTCTATCTCTGACCATCTTGAGATAGCAACCTTTCTATTCCCTTCCACTGCTTAGTTAGAATGATACGGAAGACTACATGATCAAATGCTGGATCAATCCGTGAATTCGATGATCTTCACAGAGCAGATCCGTAGTTTATCAAGGTCTTGAGAAACCAGAAACGAGTGAAGGTTAGAGCCCTCATTCCTATTTCATTCACCGCTTGACTGACCACATACATGAAGGCTCCTTATCAAATCTATAAGTAAGTAAATCCGATATCGCATTTCACTAAGCGACAGAGATAGGGGACCTCTCTTCTCAATCAGCTCCTCCCTCTCTGCCTAACCTGGGTATAGATAGAACGTTGGTCCGTGAGGACAAGTATAGTACGCCCCTAGTTCTAGTTAAGTATGTCTTATTGACCGAAAGTAAGGATAAGCAGAAGAAGCAGGAACTTATCTTCCAAACCAGTAGCCCTTACTTTCCTACCATCCAATCTGACTGAACTGAATCCGAATCCTAAAAGGCAAGACCCAAACCACCGGTCGATCAACAGTTCTTCTTTCACTTCCATCTCTTGATACCAGTTTGATTGCTTTTCTTACCACTGCTGTAGTGAACCGCATCTCTAAGCACCGGGAGTCAACCGCGCACAAGGTCCTTCTTAAACTAGAAATAAGTGAAATAATTGTTCAGGGTCACCTTGGCAATGTTATTACTAGTAGCTGAGATGGTGAGTTAGAAGCTAAAGGCTGTAGAGCTTATTCGTATTGTCAGCTAGAAACTTGTTATCAGATCTATACGGGACACAATCTTGTGGTGAAAGCCGCCATCAACATTCGCGTAGAGAGGTGCTTCCCAAAAAGGGAGGGGAAAACGAGATGATTGCTTCGCCCAGTAAACTATGCTTGCTCTAATGACCTGGCCTTTCTCCCGTTAAAAGGTGGGTACCTTTCCCTAAATCCTTATCCGGCTAGCCAGATCTCTACCGTCTTATTGATCGAAACCTAGGGATACTTATTTCTTTTCTTGATGATTGAAAAGCTAGTTTGAATTCGTTGATCTGCCGATACCTTTGATTTCAATGGCCAGCGAGCTTGTGTATTACTTTTGCAAATGATAGTGAACGGCAGCGTATCTCTTTTATTTACTTCTGTTGATGTCCCGAACTGCTTAGCGGTTAGTTAAGGATAGCCATGCTATTGTCCATTCCGTCTAGCCGCTATTGTCCAATTATAGTACAGTGTCAGTTAGGACGGGCCTGCCCCTGCTTGCTTCCTAGAGAGTAAGAGATGGATGTCCTAGAGAGGGGGACTATTTCTTCCGAGAAGTGCAAGATGGGGAATAACCTATTGATATTGCTGACTCAAGATAGAAAGGAGCCTTATTTCTAGTTTAAACAAGCTAGGTTGATTGTTTTGGGCACAAAGCCTTGCTCTCCCCAATCATGGTATAATAGTTGGGCGGCTAGAAAGGCATGACTCAACCTTTCTTAGAAGAGATAAGAGATTTGAAGTAGTGTAGCTTGCTGTTCACTATACTAGGTAGGCTCGAGTAATCTTAAAACAAGAGCTCGCTGTTCACTAGTAGTTGTCTCATAGGCCCTGCCCTTTATGCTATACTCGTTTACTCTTCTATGAAAGACGTTTTCTATTACAGACTTGAGTACACTACCTCGTCGGTACAGCAATATAGAATATTCGAGCAAAACAACCTCAAGATGCTTGCTAACCAATTTCTTCCAGCTAGTACACCCCTCTTTCGGATACTCTTTAGGGAACACATGTAGCCTGCAAATTAGCAGCCACCGCTCGACCTGTTCCTTAATTATGGGTAATAGTCCAGAGTGGTGCACAGCAATGCCCCTCTGGAGAATAGTAAACATCTGATCTATAGCCGGCAAGTTCATGTCTTCTTCACTAAGGCACAGTATAGCGCTATGAAAGACCAGGTCTATGGCATCTTTCTCCTCTTATTAAAAGCTAGGACATGGACATGGCGTGGTGCTCACACTCCCTCTTGCTTGAAGCTTAATATTCTCACCGGTTGGAAGAGCCTCTCCATTTTCATCTATTTGTTTGTTCTTTTATTTCATAAACAGCATTAGTGTGAATTATGGGTGCGTCATACATGAAGCAAAAAAGAGAGGCAGACATACAAAAACAAAACATACCTTGACAATCCGGTAGATGTAAGAATCACTACACTATAAGTTCGAGCAACATCAACTCTGGCTGGTAGTTGAAAGTGGAATAATGGGTATTAGGCTTTGCCTTTTGGCTAGTTTGAAATCCTGAGCCTCAAAGCGTGACGGGTCAAATTCTTTTGAAAGACCGGGCCGGTCACTATTTAGCTCGTTTGGATGGAATCAGGGACAGAGCTAGAATCTTCCTCAGAGGGCGGGGATAAAGGGGAAAGTGCTTTCTTGGATGGCAATCGCCATGGGTAGAGATCATGTTCGGTTGGCAGCTGTTCTTTCGACAGCTAGGAGTTGACAGACTTTTCGATTTTCAAAAGTCAATATCCCTTTTTGAGCTTGCCCTGTGAATCCAGGTGCTTTTTCGGCAATGAATTCCGTTTTCTTCTCCGTTTTCCTCTCAGGTGCAGATGAATAAGAAATGTGATGTTATCCACTTAAGAAGTTCTTTGAAAGTCAAGAGAATTCCTTGTGTGACCCGACGGAGAGGAATAAAGAAGTCTATACTATTCTCGAATCCGTCTTCTTTTTGAGGAATGTAAAACTGGTGCTATCGCCTATCATATAGTCGATCCAGGATTAGCGAACATTGCTTCCACTTTCATCAATATTGGCTGGAATGGGTTCAGCTGTATACTCTCTAGGTAGAAGATCCCCAATCATTAGCTCGTCAAATTCTTTCTAGAAAAAAAGTTTTGTATTAGATCACATCTCCAACTACTAAATCCCCTTCTAACAAAAGAAACAATTGCAGGAGAGCGTGAACAAGAAGTTAGGTCTTACTATTTTCTCATAAGAGAAGTAGAAAGGCAAGTCGACCAGAGCGATGGTTGACACAATAGGTCTTCCGGGCTAGCAAGCACTCCAATCCACCTCCCCTCGACCTCTCAAACGGGTCAAACTCGAAAAAACCTGAATCTCAAATCCAAACCTTTAGCCCAATTTATCTCCCAGTGCTCCTCATTGGCACTGTTAACCTCTTCTCTGAACCGTCCAGTCAGCACACCAGCTCTTGTCTCAATCACTGTTATCTGATTCTTCTTCGACAATCTGTTGCTACATTGTAGATTGAGATCCCGGTATAATTGGCCGAGAGATTCATGTAACAGCATGGATTTCTCTTCCTGTCAAGCAAGGCGACAGTCAAGGAGTGTTAGAAATTATCCAATGGATATTTCCTTCCTCAGATCAAAACCTAAATGTGCCAGGATTATAGAAGCAAGGGCAATAAGTATGAATGAATTTGAGCTGTTGCTAATAAATCTGCCACCTGAATACTTGATTCATTAAGGTCGTCACCCTCCGGAAGTCTCTATCGTTTTCTTTGTTTGTCTGTTAAGCTTCACAGGGCCTAAATCAAACTCCAATCTTACACTCACGACGACACCGAGATCTTCGACTTAGCTCCCACAGGTCATCCACCCGGGGCGGAAGATAACGAAAGGGAGACAAAGTCCTAACTAAATCAACACACAATAACCTCAACCTTCTACCTTCTATCTTTATCCAAAGTCGAGGAGATTCGTTCTTATCTATAGATAAGGCAAGAGAGAACTTATGACCACGCGGATGGAGAGGGATTCGAACCCCCGGTATTCCTATCAATACTTCGGTTTTCAAGACCGACTCTTTCAACCGCTCAGACATCCATCCCTGCGCTCGCCCGCCCTATCTATTTGCGCGCTTGCAGGTAGGGGCAACTCTATGTGATTCGCTACGCTTGCTTGCGCCCCACCCCGTAAGCTGACTCTATTGCCTAGCGGTTAGCGACACTTTTCCGGTAGTACGAATCGCTACGCTTCGCTTCTTTCTATATGATAATATGCACCGTCGGTTGCTGCGCTCCCTGCGGGTAATAGCAAGAGAGTGAAGAACGAACGATCCTCAAAAAAGCCAGCAGTGAATGAGTCCGACTCGAGTTCGTGAGTCAAAGGCGTGGCAAGAGAGCGAGTTCGACTCGCGAACGATCCGCAAGTGAAGGACCGATCCTTTAACGCCAGTACTGTTGCGAGACTGGTACTTGGCGGCTCACGAGCAACATATAGACTAAGGTTGCCCATCACTCCCTCGCTCCTTTTTGAAGGCCCACCGCTCCCCCTTTCTTTAAGTATCTATCCCGGCTTGCATTTTGGGGCGAGTACTACAGTTCCTCCATAATCACACAGAACGCCCAGCTTCGCAGAGCTGCTCTCTCCCCAGTCCACAGCAAGGTGTGGAATCTGGATCTACTGTGTGTTCTGACTCTATTGGATCAAGTCAGATACTAAGCCTTCTACTACTACTTAGGAGAGAAAATGCTATATTTCAGAGATTGGACTCTATTACTGTGTTTTTTCAGGGCTGTCCCCTAAAAGGTTCCCTGGATCCATTCTGACCTAAATGGATGAATGAAGAAGGGGGCGAGCAGATACGATGGCCACACACACTTCTTTTTAGCCGAATAAAGCCGGATCTACTACACTATAAGGATCAGAGAAAGATTGAGAAAGCAAGATCAAACCTACTCTACTGTCGATTCAAAAGGTAAACAGCCCCCGAAGACTTTATCAATGAATGGATCAAAGAAGGAGGCTCTATCTAAGTCATCGTATATAAGGGAAGAAGCCCGCCCCTGATCGAAGAATGAAGAAGCTAGCCCGGGTAGACTTTAAGAGCTCTTGCTCTGCCTATCCGTCTCGCTCCGTCTTGGAGGTCATAGAAAGATACGAAGGGCCTACTCTTTTCATTAAAGCCCTACTCTTAATAATAGTGAAAGCCCCCTTCTCTTACCTACTTTGACTCATATCTTCGGTATACCTCAATACAAGACAAGCACTGGAAAGGATATTCAATAAAAACCGGGCTATCGCCCTATCTAAGCGGGTTTCCCCTCTCCTCTACGGGAGTCCTCTTTTCATTTCTGTTCCTGTGTCTATCGCTATCGCCCTATTCTCTCTCAATTAAATGAGGGGGAGTACCTTTTCTTTAGCTTCCAACATGAAAGATTGACCCCCTAAAGTGCCAGATATGCAAGTTTGATGAAGGACTACTTACTTAGCTTAGCTAAAGACTCAAAAAAAGTGGACTTCAGGAACTGACCTAAGAATAGCTCTCTCTCTAATACTCTTGCAAAGAATTGGATAAGTGGAAAAATGCTAAAATGCCTTTCATTTCTCTTATAGGGTCTTTCTTTGTCCTACTTATAGTATCTTTCCTCCAGCCTATCGAAACTCGTGTTTTTATTAACCAACAACACATGCACTTTGTTAGAACTAAAGAAAAGGTTATTCAATCCACTAGTGCAACTGAAGTGAAGGAATTATCTATTCTGAACCTCCACAAGAAAGAGCTCATAACCACTGCTTTTGAACAGCTCTCCTCAACTGAAGGCGCACTACTGTTACTATCAGTCTAGTCTCTCGAGGGCACTCTTTCGATCTCGAACAAACTGACTTCTTTTGCCAGAAGAGAGATATTCAGAAAACCCGATTTCCAGTCCTGTCTTAAGAACCCGACTCCAAAGAAAGAAAAAAGAAAAGCGGACTAAAAGAGAACAACAAAAGAGAGATCACTTTCGACGATTGAACAACACTTTTATATCCAGATTGGAACTGGACTTGAACCTTCATATCCAGATTTCACTCCACTTTCACTTTCATATCAGGAACGTCGACTTGCACTTTCAATAGTGAATTATTCATTCAATAGTATTCACATAGGCCAAGAAAGACGAATAAGACCTTTCACTCCCTATTTCACGTATAATCGAGAGACTCAGAATATCAGTGCCTTGGGTAAATGCCTACCAAAGGGAGAAGATTACCGAACTTTTTTCTGTCCTCTTCGCTTCCTAAAATATTTAGGGAAAAGGCCTAGTCGGCCACCGCTTGCTAACGACGGAAGGCATCGTCAATGAAAGGGTCCTCGCGTGGGACTTAGTTGGAAAGGTAGGTGTTCGGCATGTCCCTTGCTTGCGAACTTCTTTAGTAGGGCGGGTAGCTTTGGAGATCCCATTTTTGACGTTTACCGTTGTCCCTAGACTTCACTCTTTCAACACTTGTCTACTTTCGAAATAGTCAGGCGGGTCCCTGTCCCTGTCTCCAAGTGTGTGATCGACCGATTCACTGAGTGGGTCTTTCTTACCGCAGTTTTCCCTATCTCTTAAAGCCCTATCAGACTTCCAATCCATCCCTTGTTTGTCGATTGAGGAAAGCCTTATATGGTCTCAAACAAGCACCCAGAGCGTCGGTTTGCAAAATGAAAGATGGCCATGGTGAATGTTAATGATTCAGACAGAGCTCGTGTGATCATTCTTTGTTTGTTCGTTATACGGCTTATGGTATGGTTATTTTTTTTCTATGTTTATAACATTCTAAAAGCTGGCATTGTGAAATGGGAATTTGCTTTCTTTTTTCACACCTTCAGAAACTGTTCTGAATGAAAGATCTTGGTGACTTGAGGTACTTTATCGGTATTGAGGAATAGAATCCCTATTGTGGGTACATATATCATGAGCCAACAGAAGCCCTTGAGTTGATTTGCTCGATTTACCGCCACATACTACTTACTAAACGGACTCTACTTTAGGGGTCGGGTCTCGATCCGAGTTGTTTAGCGAATGACTCAACCAATACATCTCTACTTCGAGGTGTAAATCAATTCCACTCTTTACCCTATCCCTGTCTTAATGAAAGAATCGCATTTTCTACTTTGACCTTGCGAGCACCCACTCCAAACAGGGAGGGCGAACTCTTATCTCCCCGATCTCCAGGACCGCAAAATAGATGGCATTTTCTGTCCTCTTAGCCGACGTAAGACCTTCATCCGGCAGCAAAAAGCTTTCCCTTGGAGCAGCTCAAACGTCTTCTGGGTATGAAGAAGCAGGAGTGCACCACATGGAGGAGAACCCAACTCGCCTTTTTATGCCAAGTCACTGGACCAGCGAAACTGATTCCTCCGAGGTTGAGCTTTCAAAGCGGGATCGTTCCAACGCGCCCACGCCTTACTGCTTATTCAGGGGCGGGCGAAAACTCCTATGGAACCATTCGACATTCATAGCCTTTCAATCCTATTCGGATCTTGCAAGACTGGAATAGGAAACGAAAGTCATCCTGAAAGATGCTAGGAGCTTCTTCCCCGCATATCCATCCTAAGCTGAAACATTACGGGCAGCTACATCTAGGCTTATAGTAAGCAATTCAAACTCTCTCTTTAGTGGACACACACGACATGATAAATGTGATGGAAGGCTGGAAACATCGCTCCATCGGGCATTAGACAGAAGCCAGTGGTATCCAGAGTGTGCTACCCCGGCTGGACCAAAAGGGATTAATACTACTTCAAAGTCGAAAATCCGGTAACCATGACCGCCCTAAAACGAAGCGAACAGAACTACACTTCAAAACGGAGTCAGTTAGAAAATGGGTGAGATAGCTCAGTTGGTAAGAAATCGCATAGGACTCAAAACTTTTGAAAAACGATTTCAAATCTTGACCTAGTATTTGAAATAAGAAATTGCTTATTAAAACATTAATCTGCCATTGAATTCGAAAAGGTGGAACGAAGTGACACGACAATATTCTTTTGAGCGTATGTCGCTAAGCGAGTGAAGATCCCATCTATTATCTACAGCTGGGTTTAGTCGTTCAATAAAGGTTATAGGGCTTGTCCGTCCGGTGTACGTACCATCCTTAGGTCTACTACTTTCAAGTACGGGTTCCTTCAAAACAAAGTTTTCCGAGGCTATCGATTCGTACCTGCTACCGAAGGAGCTTTTGCTTGCTTTTCTAGTACACGGTATACTTTCCAGATAGATAAGGACATGCAAAATATTTCTCTTTGGATTTGGACCTACAGTAGCCACTTGTAAGAGCTGGTTTTGAACCCACTGAGGTACGATCTACGATCAAAGTACCATGAATCTGCTTATAATCCACTTGACGGCCTACTCAAAAGCTGTCTTCTTTCCTTCGTTCGGTGTATCCACCCGATCAATCGGGAATCCCATGGCAGGGAGGAGGGGGAGCTTTGTTAGGAATATTCCCCGCTTCCACTTCTGTATTATGGCATAAAGTGCATTGTACCTTCAATTCTGTGCTTCTATTGAAGATCTCTTCCAAAGCATAACGATAGAAGGCAGCTATCTCGAAAGGTACCAAACGCCGCAGGGGGTCTTTCTTTCTTCCCTTATGTTGAATCGACTTCCTTGTCTCTTTCTAGAAAGTCAGCAGCTGGCCCAAGGTGACCTACTGGGAAATGAAAAACAATTGGTTCAATCGGGTACTTATAAGCCGAACGGAGTTCTCTCTCATATTGTTATGTTTACCTGGAATGCCATAAGCCAGCTCTCAAGGAACAACTCGAATCACTGCTGACGCGGGACTTGCTTTCGCACGGGGAGTTGGATAAATTACCCTCTTGTGGGTACGGCGATAGATAGCAATAGCAACGGATTGATTATGATTATGATTAAGTAGACTGACTGTTGGATGAGCTCCAAGAGGTGATGAGCCTGATGAGTCAACCAAAGGGAGTGGGCCCTTTAAACCCCTAGGGCGTAAGCATTTCTGCCTATCCAAAATAAGAGGTAAAGTCAATCTTGAATGCGGTTAGTACCTATTAGTATTAGATACAGAATACTATTTGCTTTGAGCGCCCCTATCCTATATTCTCTCTATCTATAGATAGAGAAAGACATGCTCGATATGAATTGGGACAAAGAAGAAAGTCAAAAGCAGGAGGTAGGTCCGTGGTTTCAAGTTGAGTAGTGAGTGGTTCCTTGAGGGGAGTCGGCAGAAACCTTTACTCATTTGATTTCCTCCCAAAAGAAGGAGGGGCAAGGCTGATGTGGTAGGCGCCAAGAAAGATACCATTCAATTAGGCACCAGGTACTATCCATCACACTTAGAGTTGGTATTTATTGTTTGATTTGAATCCCTGCTTACCAAACAGTTGTCATAACAGATTTGAATGACGATATCCAATTATGAAATGGCTAGAGGAGGCACAGAGATAAGACAGAACAGATGGTAAGGTGGGGGACCCATACCTTTATTCTATTACCGTGAATCACTCCAAAGGTTCACAGGCACTAGCTCCCGCTAAGAAGAATCTGGCAGTTCAACATCGGTCATGTCAGAAACCTAAGATTCGTGAATAAAGTGATACTAGTTCGATCAGCCGAATTCCTCTCATTTCTTGCTTAAAAGTGGCTACTTCTTGTTCTTCTGATGAACCGGTCGTTCCCTCCACTTCCGCTTCCGCTGCGTAACCTTCACTCTCAGATTGTAAACGATATCAAAAGATGGGACTAATCCTGTTTGATCTTACTATCACGAGAAGAATTAAGTGGTTCAGCGGTTCAGTCACCGGTTCTGGTATTCCATTTTGAATATGGATAGGAATGAAAGTAGGATAAAACGAGATTGAGTTTACTCTTTCATCGAGGAAGTTTAAAAGGCAATAGAATTACTCAATAAGTTAAGTAAGAAGTCACTTCTTTCTTGACTCTTTAGCCCTTGACATATGAACAACAAAACATGTCCTTAACGGGACTGATTCCAAGGCATCTCGTACTAAAAAATGTGTTAACCGGACTCCGGAAACTTCCAGGAAAAAACTTCTCGATGAAAATCGATGCAAAATCATTCCAAGCGAGAAAATGGCTTGCGCGCTAACGCGCGAACGCCTTTCGAGTAACCCAGCAAACGGCTTTTGAGTAACAAAGGCCAGACGGAATGATTGCTCGGTATGAGAGAGATTCTTAGCCAGGGGTTTGGTAGCTTATGCCCCCTAGTTTGCAACGTAGAGCAGAAATGGTTGAAACGGCTCCCATTGTGTGTGGGAATTCTTGCAAATGTGCATGGAAAGAGCTAGACCCCCTCTCATATCTTGCATCGCTCATAGGATTGTTCGGGAGCTGCATAGCTATTGACTTGGTCATCATTTGATGAAACTTCCCCGCCTAGCGTTGGAAGGAGAGAGTTTGTCAGAAATGACTTGTACCTGATGGGATATCTTGGCTGCCGTGAATGATACTGAGCTACCGGATCTCGGGACCATGGTGCATTATCTACCTACCAATGGGGTCTGCTTTGTCAAACAAGTAAAGTGCACGAAGACGTGTCAAAGGAAAGGAATAGAACTTGTTTGGCTGTTCGACCCGCGTCGGTTGTTGATATTGGATGAGATAGCTCGAGAAGGGAACAAAGAATGCCAACTGGCTGTGGCGAGCGCTCTCCTACTGTTAGTGGCTTAGCTTCGGGGCTCGACTCCTCGATGGAATCAAGATAGAGCTATGAACCCATACGCCCTCTTGTTTCAGGTTTCATAGTTTAGGCAACTACAATTCTTGTTTGTATTAGAATGCATAGTTGTTTGAAATGAAAGGAAAAGATTGTTGGTACGAAAGCCGCTATTACACCACTTGAGGGCTAAACCAACCTCATGCTCCATCAGATACAAGAAACAGCCCAACTCTGAGCTTATCGATCTGAAATGCACTTTTCAACCAATGCCTTAGCGAGAGAATGGAGGAGTAGACGCCTCTTCTTATAGATGGACTATGTTTTCTATTTTTATATGATTATTCGAGTTAGGTGGTTGAGATGATTCTACAGGGTGGTTCTTGATAGGGCAGCTTCTAATACAATCAGTTAAAGACGTAGTGTATCTACTTGAAATCGAATGAAAAGGAATGCACTCCCTTTGGTCGGGGTTCGCCATTCGATGCCTCAACCAAAGGGATTATTGGAGGTGGTAGTATGAGCCAAGATAGCCGTGAGATACGTTAAGCTGCTAATATGTCCATCTTTGTATCCATACGGAGGGAGAAGGGAAGGCCCATTGATCCTCTTATGAGTCGCTTAACTAAATCTCGAACGATGTCCCTTCTGGTTCGCCCGAGATTCCTGTAATAATGCTTGATCCATAGTAACGTAAGTAGAAATGGGGAGGTCGAAGCTAGCGGTCAAGCTGCTCCATTAGACCCGAAGCTTTCTTCTTATCCCTTTTGTCTTCTTACGTAGGATGATTTCATCCGAGTGTGTGTAAGGCGGGTGGCATTCTTAGCCATAAGCTCTAAGCAACCACCTACTTGTAATATGGTATCCTTTCTCTCTTCCTGGGACTTGAGGGGAGGTTAGTACCGTTAATAAAGTAGTACTCGCTATCCAGCCAGTCATCTACTTGACAAGTTTGGAAAGAATCTCTCGGAAAAGAGAGCGCAATCTCTCTTTGCTTGTGCCACCCGGGCGGAAGATATATCTGAGTCGAGCTCGTCGAAGAAGAAACTGCTACTGACATCCAGGGATGAGGGCTCAGATCAGAGTGAACAAACAGTGCGAAAGAGACTGAGAAGGGGAAGCATGCGCCCGAAAGGGGGGCCATTGCTCCATGTATAATATAACTCGGGATGTTTCACTATATTATATCCCCATTGCTAAACGCAATAGGAAGGGAAAGAAACGTTTCTCCTTCTACACATTTATGAAAATAAATGGCTTCCCGTCGCTCACAGCAGCTTCTCTAGTTTCATTATCGCCAAAAACAAAGGAAATCGACTTAGTCGCTCGCTTGTACCTCCATTTCCAATGGCTAATTCACGCATGTTGTACTTCTCCATAGTTTGCTCGAATCGAACTTGTCCGTACCGACATAATCAGTATCTCCCGGACTACCAAGGCAAAAAAAACCCAGTAAACTAGTGACTTGAATCATACTTCCTTCCTCTTTGATTGAGGAAACCTAACTACAGGAACTGCTTAAGTCAAGAACAAACAGATGGAGTATTTCTTCCTTTCGAACTAGAAAAAGTTAGGCTACAGCAAGCGCAAGTCATCCCCTTGCGAAGTGCAAAACAAGGGAAATCTGACTTCATAAAAACAAGTTGAGCTATCGTTCCCTTCATTGACCTACTAACTCGTGATACAACGCGCGTTTCTTCCTCAGAATCTCATTTCAAAAGGCATGAACCATCCCCTAACTTGGAAGGGGACAGGAACAGAAGACACATGACAAGCCTTGTTTCCTACTTGCTGACCCTAGAACAACAAGAGGCAACAGGCTTGCTTAACACTCGAACAAGAGGAAATCGCTTCGTCTTTTTGCCCTTGGCGCGCCTTCTACTTCTGTCGGCACAACTACGTATTTATTAGAATAGTGCTTTGCTCGGTCCTGCTTTGGACCTATGATCCACTGGTGATTAATCAGCATCTACATCTTTCGCTTTGGGTCGGGAATTTGGAGAGATTGGCTCTATAGAAAGGGAAGCGAGTCTTTGAACTATGTTAGCGCCGAGGGTTCACTAAACCTACTGTCCTTCTGACTTTCGTGTTTTGTAACTCATTAGATTCCTAGCTTTTTAGCGGGGGCTTTGGCAGAGAAATAGCTAGATCTGTAACAATCAAAATAAGTCGGTGTTCAGTTCATTAGAGCAAGGAGAAAGTTCACTAGATAGACAGGTTGGACAATGAGGGCTTTTACTCTCCCTATCTCGAGTAGGATCATTGAAAAGAAAGAAAAGGAATGGTTTCTTCAACTGGCTTGTGCCACAGCTCATAGCTCGAATCGGGATTGGAAAAACGGAAGGAAAGTAAGGCTCTAGCGCCTTACTTTCTCGTTGAACTAATTCTTGCAATACATACAAATTGTTTAAGAAAGTGGATGAAGAGAAAGCTCACTGACGATTCTCATTTCAATAATCCGACCTTCCTCCGTCCCACTAATGATACTGAGCTTTTTCCAGTCCATTCAGTCCATGCACTCCAGTCTATTTACGCCTAAAACACGAGCAAGGAGATCTATTTACAATAAAAATGACATACAACATAATTGATGTGACCTACCTGTGCGAAGGAAAATAGAGAACCCACTTTCCTTTCCCTATCTCTTGCGGGTGATCCCTCCGAGACCTTCCCATTTAAGCATTGCCCATCGGCTTGAAGAGAAGTTAGTTACCCATTCGCATACTTGCCACATTGTTCATTGGTCTATTCTAAGATGGGAATCCATTTTATGAGAACAATCCGTATTCAAATCATAAATAAGTCTGATACCCCACTTTTACACGACATCTATATTGGTACTATGTCCGTCTTGGTCCTGTCCTGATCCGTGACTTTGACTCGGGTCCTAGTCTTTTCGCGTAAGGCTTAGCTTAAAAAGACGAGTGTGTTTTTGCCTTGCTGCGTCATACCCTCTGTAACACCCTCAGAATCGGCCCTATGCAAGTTTTAGCGAAACCCGCCAAACCCTCATAGAAACGATTCGAAGGTGCCCACCAGGCACTTTCGTGCGGGTGGAAAACAAAGTAATAACATTACACAACAGTCCTCGATGGGACCCACAGAACATATATATATATAACAGCGACTCAAAGAGTCAAGAATACAGATATAATATATACAAAGATCCAAATCACCTTGAAAATGATAGAGCGTCCAGCTACGGACAAGATGCAAATGGGGCTAAGAGCCCTGAAGAATAACCAATGGCGTCCATAACCCTGCCCAGGCCAAGCCGGAAGGGTAACCCTGCTAACGGCGTCGATCTCAAAACCTGCTTAAACAAAAGGGGTGCCGACAAAGGGCAAAGGAAAAAGAGGAGCGTCAGTACTGAGGCCAGTACACGGCGAGGCTAGAATTCGGCGGTCCTCGCCTACATAGGTATGGTGGACTGAGCGGCAGCGGCAGCATGCACTAAACAACCTATAGAGACTCGATACAACTGGCGGCTATCAGAGAGGGTAAGGGAGACCTATTCGGATCCAACCTGATACTATCATCAAACAAACCCATCCTGGCGTTTCCCCCTCGAGACCAAACGAGGAAGTCAACCGAGGAACTCACACAGTTGGCAGTTTTACTTATTTGGTTATCGTTGCAGCAATTACTAGTCAGGTATAGATAACCGTCCTGATAAAGTAAGCAGTGGGCCCTTTTAGTTAATCATTCCGTTGTAGTTACAACACTTACTAATCAGATACAATTAGCAGGAGACAACCCCAAAACCCAGCAGTTGTTGGTACTTTTATTTAGCCATTCCGTTGTAGTGGAGCTGATTACTAATCAAATCGGATACAAGTCAATTTATAACAGTAAACTTTAGTTATAGTTGTCTATGATCAAGCATTGTGCTCCAAGTCGTCCATAACCGCGGACACGGCTTCTCGAAAAGATTTAACCCTGCAGGGGTGCACCAAAGTATCCACAGGCACTTCGACCCTTTTTGCCAGATCAGTTAACATACACCCATCGGTATGTCGGAGGGGCCTAAGTCACGACGTTCCCAGACCCAAAGCAAGCACGGGGGGCCACCCCACTAAGTACACCCGCAACGAAGTCGGCCGGTCTCCGAGACGGACTTAGGGTTTGTGGGGCCGGCGGTAAACGACAGCAGGTCCCCAAACGGGGACTGTCGATACCACGTAAACGGGTCACAATTCCTAAACAGTACAGTGTGCTCCTCGCACAATCGTAAATACATAAGTAGCATGGCATAAGTACAGGATAGTAAATAAAACCTCAAACTAGTTTGTGGCCCCCAGTACAATACTTTGAAATCAGGTAATAATCAATGGGGGGCCCATATCTCCCCACCTGTGGTTAGCGTGCTCGATCTCGGAACAGGTGTCAAGAACTCGGGTCCTACGGGACACAAGTGGGCGGTCGGAAACCAAATCTTACCTATCACCCACCGATGCCTCTGCTTAATTCAATTTTAGTTGTTAAACAGGAATTAAAGTGAAACAATAATTAAAGACATGATCATCTCCAACGTCAACATGCGGCAAACCTCCAACAATTGTGGTACTTGTCGACACACAAACTCTTGAGCAAGCGACTACGACACGCGGGTTCAACTATCTACCAAACAACAGGTAATAGGATGTGTCCAAGGCTATATATGGCTGCAAGGGATATCACGGGTACGAAACTAGAGCATCGCAACACAGATAGCAAAGATCAACAGGAGGGAATAAATACTAGAAAAGTAAGATAGGTAGAAAGGGGGAGATGCTCGCCTGAAAACATTGTCGAAGGGTTCCTCCGAAGAGCGGGGCGAAGCTCACATCAACTCAACGGCCTTATCCGCGAAGAAGCAAAACACTAGAATAACACCGGATGCAATATTTAATACCACGGCAAAAGATCGGCATGATGCATGTATGATGTATGACATGGCAAAAGTGCGATGCGATTAGGTCATATTAAGCGGAACCGGGGTCCCGATAATTACTAAGGTGATTCAAGTTGTTTTAGAACCCCCGCAATTAAATGTTGTATTAACATGGCACGATGACTTACCGGTTCGCTACACAAGTTTAAATGAGGCCAATATAAGGCTAGATTTGCCCGCATATGGGCCCCATATTTAATTAGAGGTGAATCGGCATAAGGCCCCCAAACCACATGACGAGATGCATGCAAGATGACAATTAAATATGCGACAAGTTGTTATGTTATTATAAAATAGGGTGTCGGGAAGGGTTCACACATTTAGGGTTTCGACGAACTTGGGGTCCGGGGTTCGGGGTTGGTCTCGGGGTCCATGGTTCGACGGATCGGTCTCGACGGGATCGTTCTCGGATATCGAGGGTAGATCTTGGCGCATCCGCGGTGGTCGGGGCGCGTCGGATTCTTCCGGGTCGATGTCGATCTTGTCGTTGCGACGATCTTGTCGGGTCCATGTGTCGGGTCGGTTTTCGCGTCCGGGAAGAAGAACTTGTCGCGCGATGTCCGGGGTAGACGGGCTTGGTGTTTTCGCATCGGCGATCTTGGCGTCCGGGTTCTCGGCGAGAGCGTCCTTCGGACTCCGGGAAGGAGCACTCGGCGTTCCCACGTCGGTGGCCTTGGCGGTATCGGTTCGGACTCCGGATCCGGGCACGGTCTTAGCGCTCCGTCTTCAGTGTCGTTGGCGAACTCGGGCTCGATACCGGGGTCCTTTGGAACCTTGAGGCGATCTTGGCGTTCAGGGTGGAGTTCTCGGTGACGATGTCGGTCTTGGGGTCCGGGAATTCTCTGCGTCCGATGAAGATCTTGGCGAGGGGAACTTGGGGTTTGCGGGGTCCGATACCGGTGTCGAACTTGTCGTCTCCACACCCAACTATTAGCACCACTTGGTACTACACCGAGCGTGCGCGGTTGGAGGCAGATGGCAAGGCGTCGACGATGTGGGCCCCGCGGGGAGGCGGGTCCAGGCGGGGCCGGGCGGCGGAGCAGGCGACCAGAGGGGAGGCGGTCGAGGCCGCGGCGACGGGCGCGCTCTGGCGAGGTGCTGCGGTGGGCCGGCGGAACAGGCGACGCGGGGCCCGCTGGCGGCGGCAGCTCGCCGGAGGAGGCGAACGGCAGGGGCGGCGAGGTCTGGGAAGGCTCGGGGCGCGCGGCGGGAGGCGCAGGACGGCGGTGGCTTGCCGGCGTCGGCGGGGCCTGGCGGGGTCGAGGACGAGGCGGGACCGGGCCGGAGGTTGGAGGGTGGAGGCGCGGAACGTGGGGGGCGCGGCGGCTCGGGCCGGAGAGGAGGAGGAGCACGGCGGCGCGGGCCGGCCTGGCGGAGCTCGCCGGCGCGGGTGCGACCCAGGCGAGGCGGAGGCGCGGCGACGTCCGACGGGGTGGAGGGCGCGCTCGGGGAAGGTCGCGGGGAAGGCGGGCACGGGCAGGCGAGCGCCGGGGAGCGGAGGGGGACGCGGGGCTGGGCGGCGGCCGGCGGGCGTCGGCGGGAGGTGGGGCAGAGGCGCAGAGGCGGCGCGGGCGCTGCGTCAGGGGCACGCACGGCCGGGACGGAGGCCGCTTGCGGGGGGGCGAGCTGCGGCGGCGGGAGGAGCGCCGGCGAGGTGGTGGCGTCGGCGGCCGGCGGAGCGGAGGGACGACGCGGGGTGTGCGGGGCGCCAGGGAGGAGCAGGGGGAGCAGAGGAAGGGGAGAGAAGGAGACAGAGCGAGCGCGGGGGAGGTAGAAGGAGAGAGAGAGAGGGAGGGTCGAGCGGGGCAGGTGGGGGTCGCGGTGGGACCAGGGGACAGGGCGGGGCCCAGGGCGCAGGCGGTTGGGGCTGTGGCCTCGCGCTGGCGCGTGGGCGTAGGGTGTGTGCGTGTGTCGGTTTGGGTGGGGAGAGAGAGGAGAGAGAGAGGGGGGTGGGGTGGCTTAGCCTAGGTGGCAGCATAGGATTGGGTGGGGGGATAGGGCCAGGTGAGGTGGCTTCTCGGGATTGGGTGGGGTGATGTGGAGAGGGGTGAGGGTAGAATAGGTTGGGTAGTTCTAGAATTAAAGGGCGGGTTAGGTGGACCGTTTGTAAAATCCTGGGGGTGGTCGTTCGGGTCGCAACGGCCCGTTCGACTGCCCCCGCTAAAACAACTTAAACATTTTATTTCTTTAATTGGACCGTTTGCAAATCGATAGCAACAAAACAAAACAATCCGGAGACCCGGGTTTGGCGTTTGAATAAAGATGGGACGTTTTAGAAAACCAAACGGGCGTTGCGAAAAATAGTTTTAGACAAACAACACATGGTGATGACGATGCAATGCACAAATTCAACGCGATTTTCTAGTAGTGGTTTTTCCGGGATGCCACAATTCGACACCACTAACAAGGGATCTCGCCCTCGAGATCCGCCTCATGGTACCGGAAGGGAGGTCGGCGATCTGCGTCTTCTCGCTTCGTGTAGATCTTCGCGACACCACTAACAAGAGGTCGTTGTTTCTGTTCATCAAGAGAACACTCCGGATAAACAACGGACGAAGTTAAAGGTAAGGCCACCTCTAACTTTCATGGAAGGAGTAGAATTGCATCGATCCACCATTCAATGTACATAAGCGAAGGATAAGAGTAGTGGTATGGTCGCGACTCCATCCCGCACTCAAAGCATTACTATGTACACGAATAGACAGATTATGCAACCGACCCTCAGGATTCAGACTGAAGATCTCGACAAACGGGGTTCGGATCAAGGGAGTGATGCAGACTCTGCATCGGAGCTGGCGTAGATGATGTCGTTGCGGCGGAAAACACCGGAAGGAACAAACAAGGAACAAAGAATGGTACCACAGCAGGCGGTTTACTCAGGCAGCTTGAACACCGGATGATAGAACACCGTTACCAAAGGAGGAAGCGAAACCCTGAAGGTACGACGGAAACCCAACCAC
This sequence comes from Avena atlantica, assembly GCA_910589765.1. NCBI lineage: Eukaryota > Viridiplantae > Streptophyta > Magnoliopsida > Poales > Poaceae > Avena > Avena atlantica. The sequence continues at coordinate 25,130 of CAJUWN010001288.1, read as the reverse complement.
GAGAAATCCTGGACTCGCAGAAAAGATAAGAGGTGGATTCAAAACACGCTGAGGTAAGAGGAGAGCAGCAGAGGGGTAAGGAGTAAAATCAGGCCTAATCAGAACTATCCAACCGATTTTTCAAAATAGTTTTGGACACTCTACTTCGGCCGTTAGCTAGGTTATCCTACAGGCTGGACTTGTGGGGTATCGCAACTGCTGAGCTCTGATACCACTCTGTAACACCCTCAGAATTGGCCCTATGCAAGTTTTAGCGAAACCCGCCAAACCCGCATAGAAACGATTCGAAGGTGCCCACCAGGCACTTTCGTGCGGGTGGAAAACGAAGTAATAACATTACACAACAGTCCTCGATGGGACCCACAGAACATATATATATATAACAGCGACTCAAAGAGTCAAGAATACAGATATAATATATACAAAGATCCAAATCACCTTGAAAATGATAGAGCGTCCAGCTACGGACAAGATGCAAATGGGGCTAAGAGCCCTGAAGAATAACCAATGGCGTCCATAACCCTGCCCAGGCCAAGCCGGAAGGGTAACCCTGCTAACGGCGTCGATCTCAAAACCTGCTTAAACAAAAGGGGTGCCGACAAAGGGCAAAGGAAAAAGAGGAGCGTCAGTACTGAGGCCAGTACACGGCGAGGCTAGAATTCGGCGGTCCTCGCCTACATAGGTATGGTGGACTGAGCGGCAGCGGCAGCATGCACTAAACAACCTATAGAGACTCGATACAACTGGCGGCTATCAGAGAGGGTAAGGGAGACCTATTCGGATCCAACCTGATACTATCATCAAACAAACCCATCCTGGCGTTTCCCCCTCGAGACCAAACGAGGAAGTCAACCGAGGAACTCACACAGTTGGCAGTTTTACTTATTTGGTTATCGTTGCAGCAATTACTAGTCAGGTATAGATAACCGTCCTGATAAAGTAAGCAGTGGGCCCTTTTAGTTAATCATTCCGTTGTAGTTACAACACTTACTAATCAGATACAATTAGCAGGAGACAACCCCAAAACCCAGCAGTTGTTGGTACTTTTATTTAGCCATTCCGTTGTAGTGGAGCTGATTACTAATCAAATCGGATACAAGTCAATTTATAACAGTAAACTTTAGTTATAGTTGTCTATGATCAAGCATTGTGCTCCAAGTCGTCCATAACCGCGGACACGGCTTCTCGAAAAGATTTAACCCTGCGGGGTGCACCAAAGTATCCACAGGCACTTCGACCCTTTTTGCCAGATCAGTTAACATACACCCATCGGTATGTCGGCGGGGCCTAAGTCACGACGTTCCCAGACCCAAAGCAAGCACGGGGGGCCACCCCACTAAGTACACCCGCAACGAAGTCGGCCGGTCTCCGAGACGGACTTAGGGTTTGTGGGGCCGGCGGTAAACGACAGCAGGTCCCCAAACGGGGACTGTCGATACCAACGTAAACGGGTCACAATTCCTAAACAGTACAGTGTGCTCCTCGCACAATCGTAAATACATAAGTAGCATGGCATAAGTACAGGATAGTAAATAAAACCTCAAACTAGTTTGTGGCCCCCAGTACAATACTTTGAAATCAGGTTATAATCAATGGGGGCCCATATCTCCCCACCTGTGGTTAGCGCGCTCGATCTCGGAACAGGTGTCAAGAACTCGGGTCCTACGGGACACAAGTGGGCGGTCGGAAACCAAATCTTACCTATCACCCACCGATGCCTCTGCTTAATTCAATTTTAGTTGTTAAACAGGAATTAAAGTGAAACAATAATTAAGACATGATCATCTCCAACGTCAACATGCGGCAAACCTCCAACAATTGTGGTACTTGTCGACACACAAACTCTTGAGCAAGCGACTACGACAGCGGGTTCAACTATCTACCAAACAACAGGTAAAGGATGTGTCCAAGGCTATATATGGCTGCAAGGGATATCACGGGTACGAAACTAGAGCATCGCAACACAGATAGCAAAGATCAACAGGAGGGAATAAATACTAGAAAAGTAAGATAGGTAGAAAGGGGGAGATGCTGCGCCTGAAAACATTGTCGAAGGGTTCATCCGAAGAGCGGGGGCGAAGCTCACATCCACTCAACGGCTTCTCCGCGAAGAAGCAAAACACTAGAATAACACGGATGCAATATTTATACCACGGCAAAAGATCGGATGATGCATGTATGATGTATGACATGGCAAAAGTGCGATGCGATTAGGTCATATTAAGCGGAACCGGGGTCCCGACAATTACTAAGGTGATTCAAGTTGTTTTAGAACCCCGCAATTAAATGTTGTTTAACATGGCACGATGAGTTACGGTTCGCTACACAAGTTTAAATGAGGCCAATATAAGGCTAGATTTGCCCGCATATGGGCCCCATATTTAATTAGAGGTGAATCGGCATAAGGCCCCCAAACCACATGACGAGATGCATGCAAGATGACAATTAAATATGCGACAAGTTGTTATGTTATTATAAAATAGGGTGTCGGGAAGGGTTGACACATTTAGGGTCTCGACGAACTTGGGGTCGGGGTTCGGGGTTGGTCTCGGGGTCCATGGTCGACGGATCGGTCTCGACGGGATCTTTCTCGGATATCGGGGTAGATCTTGGTGATCCTCCGCGGTTGGTTGGGGCGCGTCGGATTCTTCCGGGTCGGTGTCGATCTGTCGTTGCGACGATCTTGTCGGGTCCCATGTCGGGTCGGTTTTCGCGTCCGGGAAGAAAGAACTTGTCGCGCGATGTCGGGGTAGACGGGCTTGGTGTTTTCGCATCGACGATCTTGGCGTCCGGGTTCTCGGCGAGCGGGTCCTTCGGACTCCGGGAAGGAGCACTCGGCGTTCCCGCGTCGGTGGCCTTGGCGGTATCGGTTCGGACTCCGGATCCGGGCACGGTCTTAGCGCTCCGTCTTCAGTGTCGTTGGCGAACTCGGGCTCGATACGGGGTCCTTTGGAACCTTGAGGCGATCTTGGCGTTCAGGGTGGAGTTTCTCGGTGACGATGTCGGTCTTGGGTCCGGGAATTCTCTGCGTCCGATGAAGATCTTGGCGAGGGAACCTGGGGTTTGCGGGGTCCGATACCAGTGTCGAACTTGTCGTCTCCACACCCAACTATTAGCACCACTTGGTACTACACCGGACGTGCGCGGTTGGAGGCAGATGGCAGGCGTCGACGATGTGGGCCCGCGGGGAGGCGGGTCCAGGCGGGGCCGGGCGGCGGAGCAGGCGACCAGAGGGGAGGCGGTCGAGGCCGCGGCGACGGGCGCGCTCTGGCGAGGTGCTGCGGTGGTCCGGCGGAACGGCGACGCGGGGCCCGCTGGCGGCGGCAGCTCGCGGAGGAGGCGAACGGCAGGGGCGGCGAGGTCTGGGAAGGCTCGGGCGCGCGGCGGGAGGCGCGGACGGCGGTTGCTTGCGGCGTCGGCGGGGCCTGGCGGGTCGAGGACGAGGCGGGACCGGGCCGGAGGTTGGAGGGTGGAGGCGCGGAACGTGGGGGCGCAGCGGCTCGGGCCGGAGAGGAGGAGGAGCACGGCGCGCGGGCCGGCCTGGCGGAGCTCGCCGGCGCGGGTGCGCGCCAGGCGAGGCGGAGGCGCGGCGACGTCCGACGGGGTGGAGGGCGCGCTCGGGGAAGGTCGCGGGGAAGGCGGGCACGGGCAGGTGTAACACCCTCAGAATCGAACCTATGCAAGTTTGAGCAAAATTCTCCAAACCCGCATAGAAACGATTCAAAGGTGCCCACCAGGCACTTTCGTGCGGGTGGAAAACGAAGTAATAACATTACACAACAGTCCTCGATGGGACCCACAGAACAGATATATAACAGCGACTCAAAGAGTCAAGAATACAGATATAATATACAAAGATCCAAATCACCTCGAAAATGATCGAGCGTCCGACTACGGACAAGATGCAAATGGGGCTAAGAGCCCTGAAAAGAATAACCAATGGCGTCCATAACCCTGCCCAGGCCAAGCCGGAAGGGTAACCCTGCTAACGGCGTCGATCTCAAAACCTGCTTAAACAAAGAAAAAAAAGGGTGCGACAAAGGGCAAAGAAAAGAAGGAGCGTCAGTACTGAGGCCAGTACACGGCGAGGCTAGAATCGGCGGTCCTTATAATAGGTATGGTGGACTGAGCGGCAGCGGCAGCATGCACTAAACAACCTATAGAGAACTCGATACAACTGGCGGTTATCAGAGAGGGTTGAGAAAGGACCTATTCGGATCCAACCTGAAGCTAACACCAAACAAACCCCTCCTGTGTTTTCCCCCTCGAGACCCAACGAGTAAGTCAACCGAGGAAACTCACACCGTTGGGGCTTTTTACTTATGCAGTTATAGTTGAGGTATTTTACTAGTCAGGTTTTAAATAATCGTCCTGATAAAGTAAGCAGTGGGAACTTTTAGTTGACTATTCCGTTATAGTTGCAACGCTTACTAATCAGATACAGATAGCATGAGATAACCCAAAACCCAGCAGTTGTTGGTACTTTTATTCAGCCATTCCGTTGTAGTTGCAATACTTACTAGTAGGTACAATGGTCGCAAGCGACGACATAAGCAAGCAATTGTTGGCAGTTTTAGTTAGCCATTCCGTTATAGTGAAGCTAATTACTAGTCATTATAAGACAAATTTATAGCAGTAAACTTTAGTTATGCTTGTCTATGATCGAGAAACTGTGCTTCAAGTCGTCCATATCCGCGGACACGGCTTTCAGAAAGTTTTACCCGGCCGGGGTGAACCAATAGCAACACACACTCGATCAACCTCGGAAAAACCAAATCAAAACCCAACGAGGCCTTCACGACAAAGCAATCACAAGATTCAGAATATTTCAGGGGGCCAACCCTTAAGTAGAACCCGCAACGGAGTAAGCAAGCTCCGAGACGGCCTCAAGGTCTGCGTCAATGGCTGTAAGCGACTGGGACCCGAAAGTGTGGCTGGGCTTGTCGATATCATCCGCTTCACTACACGCTTCCTAAACAGTTACAGTGTGCTCCTCGCACAAACGTAAATAAAGCAGTAAAGCATGGCATAAGTACAGGATAGTAATAAAACCTCAAACTAGTTTGTGGCCCCAAGAAATAAGACGGAATCAAGCTCTGGCTGAGGGGGGTCCCATATACCTCCCGGATGTGGATAGCGCGATAAATCAAGGAACAGGTATCAAGTACTCGGGGTCTTACGGGACACAAGTGGCGTCGGAAATCAAAATTATCTATCACCCACCGATGCCTCTGCTTATTCAATTTTAGTTGTTAAACAGAAATTAAAGTGACGATAAGTAAAGCTAGAATCATCTCCAACAACAACATGCGGCAATACATCAACAACTGTGGCATTTGACAACACGCAACATTACTTGAGCAAGCGACTACGACGCGCAAGTCCAACTATCTACCAAACAACAGGTAATAGGATGTGCCAGGCCAGGCAATATGAGGCTGCAGGGATATCACGGGTAACGGAAAACTAGAGCATCGCAACACAGATAGCAATAGATCAACAGGAGGGAAGTAAATACTATAAAAGTAAGATAGGTAGAAAGGGGGAGATGCTCGCCTGAACACATGCCGAAGGTTCAACCGAAGATCGGGGCGAAGCTCACATCAACTCAACGGCCTTATCCGCGAAGAAGCAAAACACTAGAAGAACACCGGATGCAATATTTAATACAACGGCAGAAGATCGGCATGATGCATGGATGATGTATGGCATGGCAAAGGTGCGGTGCAATTAGGTCATATTAAGCGGAACCGGGGTCCCGACAGTTATTAGATGGTTCAAGTTATTTAGAACCCTCGCAATTTAATTGTTGTTTAACAAGGCAGGATATATTACCGGTTCGCTTCACAAGTTTAAATGAGGCCGATATGAGACTAGATTTGCCCGCATATAGGCCCCATATTTAATTATTAGGTGAATCGGCATAAGGCCCCCAAACCACATGATATGCATGCGAGATGTCAATTAAATATGCAACAAGTTGTTAATTCATTTATAAAATAGGGCTCGGGAAAGGGGTTCACACATTTTAGGGTTCGGCAGATCTTATTAGGGTTCGACGAACTTGGGGTTCCGGGGTCCGGGGTCGGTCTCAGGGTCCAGGGTTCGACGGTTCGGGCTCAGGGTCCAGACCTGGGGTTCAGGGTCTTCGGATCGGGGTAGATCTTGTTGCATCCAGGGTCTTCGGGTCATGTTGTCGGTCATGGCGTTACGAAGATCTTGGCGTCTCGGTAGACGAACTTGGCGTGGCGTCGGGCGCATCGGTCTCGCTCTGGACGGTGTCGAACTTGTTGTGCGAGGCGAAGAACTTGGCGCATCGTTTTCTGGCGTCCTCGGTTCCGTTGTAGATCTGGCGTCCTCGAAGGGGGGTACTTGTCGTATCCGGAAGAAGGACTTCGCGTCGGTGACGATCTTGGCGGGTTTCGGGTCCGGCCTTGGCGTCCTCGGGTAGAAGTCTTGACGTACCAGCACGATGTCGATCCTCGGATACCATAGGTACTCGGCGTGGTTCTCTCGGTTTCGAGCGCCGGTGGTTCCTGGGTTTGCATGGGTGCCTGTGGATCTTGCCCGTTGAAGTTGCGGTTTCACATAACATCAACATGCCACACTAGATTCACATAGAGGAAAACAGTGTCTCCAACCAGACTCAGATCGACTTGCCACTTGGATTGACCCTAACATCTCCAAACACAAAGGCAGGGCACACACACGCGAGGAGTCTAAGACGGCTCGCGCTCGAGCTGGAGAGGACATCGGCTCCCGCGTGCAGGCAGGAGCTACCGGGGACGATCGAGGCGGCAGGGAACGGGGCGGGGGGCGGGCTCGCGTCGGGTGGTGGCGGGCCCGGGCCTCGGCGAGGAGGGGGTCGCGGCAGCGGCCGGCGGAGGTCGCGGGAGGGCACGGGGCGAGCGCGGCTCTGGCCCTGGCGGCGGAGGGTGGCTGCTGGCGACGGAGCCGATGGCGGCGGAGGCTGACGGTGAGGCAGAGGGCGTGGTCGCCGGCGGGCGACGGCGCTGCGGTTGCCGGAGGCGAGGGTGGGGAGGAGGCGGCCGGGGACAACGGTGGAGGAGGGGTCGGAGCAGGCTGGGCGCGGCGACACGGGGCTCGCCGGGGCGGAGACGAGGCCGGACGAGAAGAAGCGGGCCGCGGGCGCGAGAGCGCCGGGGAGGCGGGGCAGAGGCAGAAGGGGCACTGGCGGCGCCGGGGGGGGACGGCAGGGGGAGGCATGGCGGCGAGGCGAGGAAGGGAGAGAGGGTGCGAGCGGCGTGGTGGCGGTCTGAGGCTGGGACGGCAGGGGGCGAGCACCGGCGAGGAGGAGGGGTGCGGTTGTCGGGCGGCTTGCGGCGGGGCTTGCGCGCGATGAAAGGGAACCAGAGGGAGGGGAGCCTGGCACGGGGTGGAATATGGGAGGAAGAAGAGGGACAGGGAAGAGGTACTGGGGCGGTGGGATCCGGCCAGGGGTCAGGGGTGGGTCCCAGGCGCAGAGAGAGGGGGTAGAGAGGGGTAGGGTGTGAAAGAGAGAGAGGGAAGAGGGGCTGCATGCGTGCATGTGCTGGGGTGAGAGAGGGAGTTGGCTAGGTGGCAGATTTGCTATTGGTTAGAGGGGGGCGAGATTGAGGTGGCACTAGGGATTGGTTGAGGTGTGGGCCTAGGGGTGGGGTATGTGGGCCAGGGGGTGGGGTAGACTAGTTGGTAACTTTAGGATTTAGGGGCGGTGCAGTTGGACGATTTAAAAAAAAACAGGGTGTCGTTCGGGTCGGGTTGGCCGTTCGACTGCCCCTACTAAAATAAATTAATATTTTATTTATTTCAAACAAAGTTTTGCAACCCGATATCGGCACAAACCAAATATTCCGGGACCCGGTTTTGAGGTTTAATAAAGAGGGGCGTTTAGAAAAACAACACGGGCTTTGCAAACATAGTTTTGGCAAACAATGCATGATGATGACGATGCGATGCACAAATTCAACGCGATTTTCTAGTAGTGGTAATTGCGGGATGCCACAGCAGGCGAGCGCCGGGGAGCGGAGGGGGACGCGGGGCTGGGCGACGGCCGGCGGGCGTCGGCGGGAGGTGGGGCAGAGGCGCAGAGGCGGCGCGGGCGCTGCGTCGGGGGCGCGCACGGCCGGGGCGGAGGGGCCGCTGCGGGGGGGGCGAGCTCGCGGCGGCGGGAGGAGCGCCGGTGAGGTGGTGGCGTCGGCGGCCGGCGGAGCGGGGGACGACGCGGGGTGTGCGGGGCGCCAGGGAGGAGCAGGGGGAGCAGAGGAAGGGGAGAGAAGGAGACAGAGCGAGCGCGGGGGAGGTAGAAGGAGGAGAGAGAGAGAGAGGGAGGGTCGAGCGGGCAGGTGGGGGTCGCGGTGGGACCAGGGGACAGGGGCGGGGCCAGGGCGCAGGCGGTTGGGCTGTGGCCGCGCGCTGGCGCGGCGCAGGTGTGTGCGTGTGTCGGTTGGGGTGGGGAGAGAGAGAGAGAGAGAGGGGGTGGGGTGGCTTAGCCTAGGTGGCAGCATAGGATTGGGTGGGGGGATAGGCCAGGTGAGGTGGCTTCTCGGGATTGGGTGGGGTGATGTGGAGAGGGGTGGGGTAGATTAGAATAGGTTGGGTAGTTCTAGGATTAAAGGGCGGGTTAGGTGGACCGTTTGTAAAATCCTGGGGGTGGTCGTTCGGGTCGCAACGGCCCGTTCGACTGCCCCCGCTAAAACAACTTAACATTTTATTTCTTTAATTGGACCGTTTGCAAATCGATAGCAACCAAACAAAAACAATCCGGAGACCCGGGTTTGGCGTTTGAATAAAGATGGGACGTTTTAGAAAACCAACGGGCGTTGCGAAAAATAGTTTTAGACAAACAACACATGGTGATGACGATGCAATGCACAAATTCAACGCGATTTTCTAGTAGTGGTTTTTGCGGGATGCCACACCCTCCTTCTTTTCCGTTTCCACACTCTGAAATCAGAGCTGTAGCCTTCGCCATTGGTGGAAAAAGGTCTCGCATTGGCGGAACAGAGCAGAGGGTTGCCACCTTTGTCCACATATTATTACCTTCGAGTAACCGTCCACTCCAGCCTCTTACGCTGATCCAGTGCCATTGCTAATTATGTTTTAGTCGTGTTACTTTCCTATCATAACCTAGGCTTACACAAGTTTTGTACTCTATTAATATGGGCGATACCGTTCATAAATCTAATGGCCAAGACGTAAAGCTTAAAGTGATCCATACCTCCTTGCTAGGCTAGCCTTCGAGCGAGTCCAATCTCACAGCTCATACTTTCACCCCCGGTCCCTTTTCCTATACCCCATGCTTAGTCCCCTTCTTTGGTCGTAGATGAAGTATGATTGGAGAAAAAAGTACTCGTTTCGTCCCAGTCCCATCCCGCAAGTCCTCCCTCTTCACATGGAGGATTTTCGTTTCCATCACAAAGAGGAGGCAAGTATCCCTGCTTCAAAACAATGCGAAGCTCACGAACAAGGCACTGGAGCATGCTTTTCGATTCCTAAATGCCCTTATCTTTACCATATAGATTTCAGGGATCAATGAGACCATCAGAGATGCTTGATCTTACCCTCATTCGAGAAGGTTTGTAGCGCAGTCTGGTCAGCGCATCTGTTTGGGTATAGAGGGTCATAGGTTCGAATCCTGTCACCTTGATGTGGTATTCACACAATGGGGCCGAAGTGCAAAGCCCCGTAGCCTATCTGTGGTCGGGAAGGCAGGCGAAAAGCGCGCACAAAAGAAAAAGAAAGCAAATAGAAATACAAAAATTTTGGAATCCATTATCAGGCTTTTGGTATTCTATATCTATCTAATATTAGATAGCTATTTCACAGGTTTGATTTACATACCTCAGTCATATTATTTGTCTAGCCTTCAATCAGAATAGCCTCTCCACGGGTCCGAAGATTCTTTCGGCATCAATGTGCTTTTGGAATCTTCCTATGAAACAAATAACATTCTAGAACAGTTTAGGACAGAACAGGCCTCAGTAGAAAGCGAGCTTTTTCGCGTTTTTTTTCCTCGAATCCCAATTAGCGCACGGGCTGCCCCCTCAACTCAACCCTGACGAGTACGCTAACTTGGTCAGGGAGCATTTAGACGGTGCAGTTAGTATTGACCACTACCACCAAGTCCCAAATTCCTAAATGAGAAAGTCCACATAATGGAGCTCAAAAGCCGATTCAAAAAGATACTTTTAGAGCATCTTGAAACCGCACATAAGAAATATTATGAATGAATCACCTTACAATAACATACGAGAGACAGCTTTCTATTTTTTAGAACAACAAGTCGAACCCAATGAACAATTCCATTAAAAGGAATGTTCTAGAGGGGCCCTTTTCCACTAGATTCGCGATATTTCACAAAATGGAATAAATGAAATTATTAACGATTTCTAGAGTTCCGGGATACTTCACTGATATCTATTTTCGCCTAAGCACGACCTCTAGGTTAGTTCAAAGTGTAGTACAACGAATTATTGATACACCGAAAACGAGTCAAGATGGATACATAAAATGAAGACATCGTGGATTACCCAGGACGACGATAGGACATTTCACTTTCTTTCGCAATATTTCTGATCATGACTCAACCACTAGCAAAGGGGATTGCTTACTCTCAGCCGCGTTTTCGCTTATGCTTAGTCAAGTGAGGATTCCATTCGAAGTAACGTAACAGGAGCACCATCTTCAAAACTTATCGGGATCCGGAGTTTTTCGATAAAAGGTCCCATCCTTCAATATCATGATTGGGTCAACCAGGCCAGATCATAAGTGAAATAGTTTGATCGGGTCGACCAGGTCAGGCCCGATCATGAGTGAATAGAAAATCGAAAACGTACATAGCTGTTCCAGCGGAAATACTTTGTTTAATTCTACCACTTCTACTAGGAGTAGCCTTTTTAGTGCTAGCTGAACGTAAAGTAATGGCTTTTGTGCAACGTCGAAAGGGTCCTGATGTAGTGGGATCGTTCGGATTGTTACAACCTCTAGCAGATGGTTTGAAATTGATTCTAAAAGAACCTATTTCACCAAGTAGTGCTAATATCCCTTTTTAGAATGGCACCAGTGGCTAGATTATGTTAAGTCTGGTCGCTGGGCCGTTGTACCCTTTGATTATGGTATGGTATTGTCAGATCCGAACATAGGGCTACTTTATTTGTTTGCCATATCTTCGCTAGGTGTTTATGGAATAATTATAGCAGGTTGGTCTAGTAAGACGGGGGCGGCCATTCGGTCGCCTATGATATACAGACCAATTGGTCAAAAATGGGTTTGTGTCGCAGGTGTTGAACGATCTACTCTACACAGGTGTGGGCTTACAGGGCTAGGGCTCATAAACCCTTTCTTTCATTCAGAAAGGGGTCGGTCACTTTTCCGGGCCGGGATCGAGAAGTGGAAGTCATAAAAAAGAGATGATTCTCTTCGCACCTCATATCAAGAGGAAAGGTAGCTTGTCCTTCAGTCTCACTATTGGAAATTCTAGCTTGATTTTTTTTCACCGGCTCTTCTTCTTTGTCAACGCTACTAAGGACCTGACGGTTCGCCTACTTGATGGATGAAAGAACATGAGAAAGGGTTATCAAATAAAAGGCTAGAAAGTCTACTACAGTACAGTTAAAGAAAAAAAGAAGTGCCTCGCCTACTCATTTTTGGTAGGCGAGCGAGTTAGCGAAGAGGCTTAGGGATAAGAGAGTGTCGGTGCGCACGTAGCCTTCATTCTACTACGCTACACAAAGTCACTTAGCTCGACATTAATTAAGAGAGTAAAGGAGTAATACCCTACATAGAAGAACCACAGTTCGCTTACAAAGGTATAACCTTTAGCTCCCCGGGTCTAAGCTGCTTCGCACCACTGATAGACTACTTAATTAAGATTCCATTTCAAAGGCGCTAATTTGTTTCGCAAGCCTTTGTCATTGTCAGTCAACTAAGGTTGGCCCTCGGCCCCCTGCGAATCCATAAATCAGAGAGCATGCCGCAAAAAAAAAGATGGTCCCCTATGCATTTCATTCTTTCCGGAACGCAAAGAATGAAAGTACCTGACCCCCCATCATGGTGAACCTCTCCTTGTGATCGGGATGAGGTAGATGCCTCCCAGCCGGGGGGCGGATCGAATCGGAGTTTCCTTAGGTAGCCACCGACCTACAGTTCTCCTTAAACTTCTGTGCTTGGTGGAAAAGAAGCGAACAAAGGTACGCTCACTTGCTGTCTTGTTCTCTGCCGCGGACTGGGATCGCTCGCCAGCTAGGCCCTCTAGAAAAAAAGTTGGAGCAACATTGTATGAGAACATATTACCCATCTTCGGGGACAAGGGGCGGAACGACCTCTCGATCTACTTACTGCAGCCCAGGACGGGCGTCGTCGTCTAGGCGTGACTTCTTGTTTTGATCTCCCCTACGCCTAGGACGTTAGTTGTTGTTTCCATTTGGTTCTTCTTTCTCGTTGTTGATACCGGCAAGACCCACCCAGATGATGATGTCTGCTGGTTGGTAGTGAGAGGACTCTTAGTACCCGCAAAAAAAGGGCGCTGGTGTGAAAAAAACAATCATTTGATTTAGTTTCTTGCTCTCCCTTAGCAGCGGGAAAGGAGTCTATCTATCTGCCTAGCTTTGGTAGATTTCCCCCAACGCAATTCAAAACCGGAAATTCCACGAATCCTTGAGGTGGATAAGTCCGACGACTCAGCAGCAGTGCGGAATTGAGTTTCTGGTCCGGTGGATCTGATCTATAGTTAGGGGGCAATACATACCAAAAGGTTCGAAGAAGGAAGGCGTAGTATATAACCAACCCACCCATAGCCGGTCTAACTGCTGAGAGAGAAAAGTTCTTTTCTTTCCCTAAGAGTCCTCGAGTACACACAGCTATTGCTGATCCTTTGCGAGATCAGGATGAGACCCTTCAGAATTGAGAATCAATCCATGTTAGGTCAACATCGAGACAGAGCATCTCAGTTGGCTCTGTCAAGGAAGTGAAACAGGCATTCCTAGGTTTTGCGGTTCCCATAGGATTGACTGTAGCATCCCAGTTGTCTAACACCTCTAATGCTACTTGTTATAATAATAAAAGGGCCACTTCCAACATATAATTGTTGCATCATTATCATATCATGCTCATGTCATCATGTCACCCTGCATTTGAGCATCATATAAAACCCTTTCTTGTTTGGTTCTTATTCCTGTGCATGATTAATTGTAGTTGCCTCTTGATATTGTATTTGGTTCTTAATATACTGTTAAATGCCCAAGTTGAGTTGGGGGCATATCTCTTTTAACCTCCACCACCTTTCTTTCACCACCTTATAATTCCACCATCCAACTAAGTATGATCTTGGCATTTAGGGGTTTACTTCTAGCTCATGTGGGTTGGGATGGATCCTTTTCTTTTCCACATGTTCTCATCTTGGCATCATTTTGTTTTCACCTTATTGATGCATGAGAGCCACATGGCCACCTTTGCATGCCTTGTGAGTGGGACCCTTTTCTCCCTGGCTTCCATATGAGTGTTGTGGGGTTATCATCAGGTGGAGATATTTTGTGGGCTTATTAAATACCTAGTGGCATATACACACTAGCAAGACCCAATTATCGTCACATGTGATCATATCCATCTACTCCATATGGAACCTTCCTCTTCTCCTGCTTGGCTTGTTTCCACTTCTGGAAGTGCATATGGATAGTGCCATGTAGATATTATTGTCTTCACAAGAATAAACATGGCATTAGATATTTTGCATGAGCCAAGCAAGTGCCATCTTGTGTTGGTATTTGGTTTGTTTGGTTTTTGGGTGATCCTCTCTAGCTCTATCTTTTTCTCTTGGTTGGAACCATGTGGATCTTGTTTAATCCTACCACCACATAATCATCTCTCCCTCTCTCTCCCTTTCCCTTGTCTTGTTTTTGTGTGATCTTGTCTAAGCATGCATGATCAAGTAAGGGCCCTCCCTCTATCCTACCCTCTCTTAACCCTAAACCCTAAGCCACCCCATTCCCCTCTAATCTACACCTAAACCCATCCATTCCAACCAAACCTAAGTGGTTTCTATCTCCTCTCTTTTCTAGCTACCTAGCATGAACCCCATGCCCTAGCTCACCACCCCCCTCTCTCTACCTGATGGACCCACCTGGCCGCCCTACCCCACCTAGCTACCACCAAATCAGCCCTAAGGCAAACCTAGCCGAGCCTGCTCCTAACCTAGCTAAACTCGAGCTCCTCCCACCCCTCTCTTTTCTCTGCCTAGAAGCCCCACGAGCTGCCCTGCTCCTTGGCCTCGCCCTGGACCACCTGGAAGCCACCCTACCTCCCTGGCCGTACCGAGCACGTGAAGAGGTGGAGAAAAGGTGGCCGAGGCCGTCCTTATCGCCAGCTCCCCACACGGCGGCCACGGCACCCCCCCTTCCCCTCTGGCTTTATCTACCCTCTCTCAACCTACCCTGCCCCCCAGATCCATCCCTGAGGCTCGCCTCCCCTTCCCTCACCTCGCCACCGTCTTACCTCCGAACGCCGGCCACCGTCGGGTCCCGTTTGTCGTCATCGATCCAGGAGGCGCAGGCGGGAGGGAGTGTGTCGGCGTGGTCGCGGGGAACTCTGCGTCGCCCTGGAACCAGACGCGAGGAGGAGACGCCCCCCAGAAGCCCTGCACGTCGACGTCGCGCCGGAACCCTAGACGACTGTCCGTCTGCCTCGCCGTTGATCGGGACCTCCCCAAGCCTCGCCACCGTCACCGACAGCTTCGCGGTAAGCCCCTGACCCTCCCAGACATGCGCCGGCTCTACATCGCTTCCTGTCGGCGGCGGGCGTTCCGCCGAGCACACTCCGTGCACCGGCGGCCACGCGCGTCCGCTAGCTCCCGCGCCGTCTAGGGCTTCATCTTAGTCCGCGTCCGCCCTTCAGACAAACACCCCAACCTACCGCAGCGGTTCCGTCCCACCAGAGCGCACGCTCGCGTCGCGGGTTCGAAGCCCAGCGCCGCACGCCGCGTGCCGCGCGCGTCAGAGCATGGCCTGGAAGAAAAACAGTAGCGCGGCGCTGTTTTGCACTTACCCCCCTCGCGTTTTTGTTGCGTCAGCCCGCGGTCCCTCGGAGCCCCACCTGTCAGCGTCCGTGATCTTTTGCAAAAAGGCTCTCGGTTTTAGTTAAAACCAACCCGCGGTCCTGCCCAGCTGTGCCGCGTGGCAGACCTGCCACCGCCGCTGTCTGATGGACCCGCGTGGCCCCGGGGCCCGCCTGTCATCCTCATGCTAAGCAGACCCGAGGTGTAAGTCGATCCCAGCGTGCGAGGGCACCCAGTCAGCATGGGCCCGCTGGTCAGTAGCTGTGGCTGGGATCAACGGGTGTGACAAAAGTTTCTGGAATATCTGTTTAAATCAAACCTATTCAAATTTAAAACCAAATTTAAATTTCAAATCAGTTTTAAAGTAACTTTTCCATTATAACTCAAAATAACACAAATGATATATGTATTGAGATCAGAAAAATGCCAGGATTTCAAATATGCCATCCATTTGCCTTTTGCACAATTAAAATTCCAAGTTTAATTAAAATTACCCCAATTGCCACTAGAACTTAAATAATTAATAACTTTTGTTTATAATTCCAATTTAGCAAATGATAGGTCTAAAATGATCAGCTCGACGAGACCTTTCTGTTTATGCTATCCCTGACTTCAATTGCAGCATGCATCATATAAAAATATAGTGTACAGCAACTGTTATGGCAACAAATGTGGTTCCAAAACCCCATTATAATGTTATTACTTGTCTTCCACACCTCACCATGCCATGCTACCTTATTGCCATGTAAATTGTGCATCATTCATCATGGAATGATTGTTTGCTTGACGCATCTTATTCGTATGCTTGTGCTCTATATTCATGTGGGCCTTGTTTGTTTGGTTTTTCTCGGATAGACACTGAGCAGGGGTTATATCAAGAGAACCAGGAGCAATACCCAGATCCGTCCCTCGCTTCAACTGAGTTAACAGGCAAGCACTTCCACATGCTTGCATACATACAGTACCTATTGCCTCTATCTTATTCTTGCATCATTGAGTCGCGATTGCATTAAATTGAATCCCAAGTATGCATAGCCTTTACTTTTAAACCCACCAAGCTTGTTCCTCCATCCCATGAGCCACTACTATAGGAGTTGTTGAGCCATGCGGGTCGGTAGAACAGCATGTGTAGGGTATGTGAGAGTCTGTTGGCTAATGAGGTACCTAAACAACTTAACCTGAGTAGTAGGGGATAACTAAAGAAAGTGGCACCGGTGAGCAACATCTGCTATTTGGTTTTTCCTGCTCACTTGTGTCCCGTAAGACCCGAGTACTTGATTCCTGTTCCTTGATTTATCGCGCTATCCACATCCGGGAGGTATATGGGACCCCCTGAGCCAGAGCTTGACTCCGTCTTATTTCTTGGGGCCACAAACTAGTTTGAGGTTTTATCTACTATCCTGTACTTATGCCATGCTACTGTTTATTTACGTTTGTGCGAGGAGCCCCCTGTACTGTTTAGGTAAGCGGAATGTTTTCGCGGTATCGACACCCCGAGTTTTTCGGGTTCCCAGTCGCTTACAGCCATTGTCGCAAACCTTGAGTCCGTCTCGGAGCTTGCTTACTTCGTTGCGGGTAGACTCCAAGGGGTGGCCCCTGAAATATTTCTGAATCCTGTGATTGTTCAGTCGTGAAAGCCTCGTTGGGTTTTGATTTGGTTTTTCCGAGGTTGATCGAGCGTGTGTTGCTATTGGTGCACCCCGTCGGGAAGGGTAAAACTTTCTGAAAGCCGTGTCCGCGGATATGGACGACTTGGAGCACAGTTTCTCGATCATAGACAAGCATAACTAAAGTACCGCTTTAATCTGACTAAGTAACTTGACTAGTAAATAGAGCAACACTCATGGAATGGTTAATAAAATTGCCAACGGATGGGGGGTTGTTCGTCCGCTTCCTCGTCGGTAAGCGAGGAGGAGGATGGATCTGATGAGATTACCATTATAACTGTTGTGTCTTAATTCACGGACATCCGTCTATCATTGGTTAGGCGGATGGTTAGCGTTTATCTGTAGAACTGCTAGGGTTATCTTTCGCTGCAATTGCGTCACCCCAGGTTGTGTCCCCTTTAGAGGCATTAAGACTTGCTGAGTACCTTAGGGTCTCACACGATAAATATTGGTTCAGATGGACAGGTACCCCCGCAGGACGGATACTGGGTGGAAGAAGCCGAAGATGTGGGCAACGATCGTTCGGTGTAGAGATTCCGGGAACGGGGATCCATGAGACCTGTAGTTGGGATGTGCTTATTTCTATGGCATCTTATGCCGATTTGCTTCTTATTCGTACTCGGATTTTGTTGCCGCTTCCGCATGATACTCTGATGTGTGTTGTATGAGGAAGTATCCTAAAATATAGATCTATCTAGGTCATTTGAATCTTGCCGTATGGCATTGCTATATTTTCCTTCTTTCTAGATGGTATGGCTCTGATGTACTCTTGTATGGTGGCTTGCGTACATACCCATTTGTGTACGTAGTTGATCCCTTCGCCTGCCGATTACGCCGCCCGTACAGGTCCCGTTGAGAGGGTAGTGGTTGGGACGTCTGAAAGAACTACCAGTGAGTGGCTTTTGGGGCCCCACCGTACTATTTCAACCACTACCACTCATCCAGGCTTGTATCTAGGAGCGTAATTCACCGAGGTAGTTACAATTGGTATCAGAGCCATCCCGACCTTCAGGGTTTCAGCCAAACGGTCGTTGTCAGTCTAGCAAATATTTTGGTAGTTATGTATATTAGGAAAAAACAAAACGCGAGAGTAGGACTGCTTCCACTTTTCTTCTTACCCTCCCACCCACCCTTCTCTGGTAAGGAAGTGCAACGTTTTCAATCCTCTTCTCTAAGTTCAAACTAGGATTCACGTGTTCTGGGTTTCCGTAGTACCATAGGTTGTGTGTGCTTGTGTGTGTGTGTAATCCCTTGTCTATCTGTTGCATCCAAGTTGTTATCTTATCTATCCTTGGTTATCAACTGTTGGTACATTCCATACCGACAGGCTGTTGTAAACGGACGCAATCTATCTTCCTCTTTGTATCCGACGTTTTCTTGTTTGGGGTGTTCGTTTCCGTAATTACCAATCTTTAGGTTCCGTCGTGAGAAGAAGGGGTTAGGATATGTTTCCACTTGTTCATGTGCGGAGTAATGATTTGAGTGCGGGATGGAGTCGCGACCATACCACTACTTTATCATTCGCTTTTGTATATTGAATCGGTAGAGTCACTAATCTTGATTCGTTAAGTAATTTTGCGCATCTATTGGTTTTAATGCCGAAATTTGTGGAAAAATTTTCTTTGATATATTTGTGTACCACACTCCTTTTCAGTCGTGTGCGATATGCTTAATATCTTTTAGGTGCTATGAACTTTGTTGATATTTTAATATCATCTCAGTAAATTGTATCCTTTAATCTTGGTTAATTCCATCTTGGTACTATTTTGGATTATTATCATTCTCCATTATAGTATTGACTTGAGTTTTATATCAATGACAGGATGGCTCCACCACGCCGGACCGAGGAGGACATACCTCCGGAACTGGGCTCAGCGCTGTCAAACATCGCTAACGCTTTGGCAGCTATGCAAGAGAACCAGCAGCGCTTTGAGGAGAGTGTCAGAAGAAACGAGTTTGCTCCACTACTCCACCTCCCAAGCGTGGAGACATCAAGAGCTTCCTCAAGTTCAACCCTCGTCAGTTTGATGTTTCTGACCGACCTCTGGACGCGGATGATTGGCTGCGTGAGATCTCAAGGTTGCTCGAGACTGCTGATGTTCCGGAGCAGGAGTGGGTCAAGTGTGCTACTCACCTTCTCAAGGGAGATGCAGCTCTTTGGTGGGAAAACTACTTGAAGGCAAGCTGCACTGGGTTCCAGCCAACTTGGGAGAGTTCACTGGAGCGTTCAAGAGCAGTTTCTCTCAGAGATTGTAATGGAAAGGATGAAGGAGGCTTTCCTCAACCTGAAGCAGGGAAATGATAACGTCAACACCTATATCAGGAACTTCATGAATCTATCCCGTTATGGTGGTGACGAGGTATCTGATGACAAGAAGAAGCAGAAAAGGTTCAGGCAAGGGCTCAATGCGTCGATCAAGTATGCAATCACGCATGCAAGACCGGCAACCTTCCTGGAACTACAGCACACAGCACTGCAAGAGGAGGCAAGCAGGCAAGTGTTTGAGGAGTCCAAGAAACACAACAGGGATGCATCAAGCTCTGCAGTTATGGCAGCTCCTTCTAAGCGGCGTGTCTGGGTTCCTAACACCCCACCGTCGCTTCCGGCTCCACAAGACCTGCAAGTTTCGCACCAAGGCCACCAAACTTCACCACTGCGGCTCCCAGGGGCTACAACAACCACTACCCTGGAGCGCCTGGCGGAGTCCCTGGCTACTCTGCTCCACGTCCAGCTAGTGCCTGCTTCACGTGTGGAGATCCTGTACATCTCAGCTGGAACTATCCAATGAAGAACAAAGCTCTCCCTCCACCCCCGCCAAGATCTGCAACAAGCTCTCCTTCGGTTCGTGCACCACCGCCTCGGGCTCTCAACATCAACACCAAGCCCGGGTCTGCGGTTGTTCGTGCCAATTGCGTCAACGCCTCTCAAGCTGAGCATGCACCTGGAGTTGTGATGGGTATGCTTTCCATTAACTCAGTCCCTGCACGAGTTCTCTTTGATTCTGGTGCATCGCATTCTTTTGTTTCTATAAAGTTTGCAAGTGAGAATGGGTTAGCGTCAGATCCTCTTCCAAAGAAGTTAATGGTTCTTTCTCCTGGAGCAAATATGATGGCAACTAAGATCAGCCATGGCAACCAAGTTGAGATTGGTGGTTCTTCATTCTTGGCTTCTTTGATTGTTCTGGGCAACTCTGACATTGATGTCATCTTGGGCATGGATTGGTTGACAGCAAATGCAGCTGTGATTGATTGTGCTGAACGCTCAGTGTCTCTGAAGATTCCGGAAGGCCATATAGTCTTTTCTCCAAGTCTGACTCCTGCTGTCCAGCTCTATTCCTTGGCGGCTCTGAATGATGATGTTATGCAAACTATTCAGAGTGTACCAGTGGTCTGTGAGTTTCCAGATGTCTTTCCTGAAGAGTTGCCGGGTATGCCTCCGGATCGCGAGGTTGAATTCGTGATTGAGCTTGAACCTGGAACGGCTCCTATCTCCAAGCGACCATATAAAATGGGTCCTTCTGAGTTGGCTGAACTCAAACGACAACTTGATGAACAAGAGAAGTTGGGTTTCATTCAACAAAGCACTTCTTCTTGGGGTAGCCCAACAATCTTTGTGAAGAAGCGTGACAGAACCGATAGGCTATGTGTTGATTACCGGGCTCTCAATGCAAAAACCATCAAGAACAAATATCCTCCCACGGATAAATGATCTTTTTGATCAGCTGGCAGGAGCTGTGGTGTTCTCTAAGCTGGACTTGAGAAGTGGTTATCACCAAATCAAAATTCGCAAAGAAGATGTGCCCAAAACAACGTTCACCACCCGCTATGGCCTGTATGAGTACACGGTCATGTCTTTCGGTCTCACCAACGCACCTGCTACCTTCTCGAGGCTGATGAACTCCGTTTTCATGGAGTACCTTGATAAGTTTGTTGTGGTATATCTGGATGACATTCTGGTCTATTCCAAGTCTAAGGAAGAGCATGAAGAACACCTGCGGTGTGTCCTAAACAAGCTTCATGAGAACCGCTTGTATGCAAAGTTCTCAAAGTGTGAGTTTTGGCTGCCTGAAGTAACCTATCTTGGTCATGTTATCTCTGCCAAGGGCATTGCAGTCAACCCGGAAACCGTGAAGACAATAGTTGAATGGCTTCCTCCTGTGAATGTCAAGGAAGTGCGGAGTTTTCTCGGCTTGGCTAGCTATTGCCGTCGTTTGTTCAGAACTTCTCGAAGATAGCGAAGCCTCTTACCGATCTCCTCAAGAAAGGCAAGAAGTACCTGTGGACTCCTGCTTGTCAAGAAAGTTTTGAGACACTCAAAGAGAAGCTCACTTCCACACCAGTCTTGGTTCCTCCAGATACATCTAAGCCTTTCCAGATATTCTGTGACGCCTCTTTGCAAGGATTGGGTGCGGTCCTTATGCAGGAGAAACAGGTGGTTGCTTATGCCTCTCGTCAGTTGAAGACGCATGAGATCAACTATCCCACACATGACCTTGAGCTAGCAGCAGTTGTCTTTGCTTTGAAGCTATGGAGGCACTACTTGCTTGGTAACCGTTGTGAGATCTTCTCGGACCACAAGAGTTTGAAGTATATCTTCACTCAGCCTGATCTCAACCTTCGGCAGAGGAGATGGATTGAAGCAATCAATGACTTTGATGTGACCATCAACTACACCCCGGGCAAAGCAAACGTCATGGCAGATGCGCTTAGCCGTAAAGCTTATGTCAACAACCTCATGGTGGAAGAGCAACAGCCTCTCTTGTGCGAGGAATTCCGTCAGCTCAACATGGAAATTGTGGAACAAGGGAATCTCCTGAACCTTCTGGCTACTCCTCTCTTGGAAGAACAGATTCGCTCTCGTCAGCTTGGTGACCCGCACACCAAAAAGCTCATCTCTAAGCTTGACCTTCCGAAGTATGAGTCCTTCCACGTTGATGATCAAGGCACGCTCTTCTTTGAACACCGGATGTTTGTTCCAAACTACCCGGGTCTGAGAGACCAAGTTCTCAAGGAGGCACATGATTCGGTTCTTTCTATCCATCCTGGCAGCACAAAGATGTACATGGACTTGAAAACACAATACTGGTGGCCTGGGTTGAAACGGTATTGTGCCAAGTATGTCTCAGAATGTGATGTCTGTCGCAGAGTCAAGGCTGTCCATCAGAAACCATTTGGTCTTCTACAGCCATTGAAACCTCCGGAATGGAAATGGGAGAAAGTAGAGATGGACTTCATCACTGGCTTTCCAAGGTCGCGGAAGGGCAACAATGCAATTTTTGTTGTCATCGACAGGCTTTCTAAAGTGGCTCATTTCTTCCCAGTCAAAGAAACAATTTCTGGAATTCAGTTGGCTGAGCTCTATATCAACAGAATTGTCTCTCTGTATGGGGTTCCACTTGAAATCAGTTCAGACCGTGGGATCATCTTCACCTCAAAGTTCTGGGAGAGTTTCCAAAAAGCTTTGGGAACAAAGTTGAACTTCAGCACTGCTTACCACCCTCAGTCGCAAGGACAAGTGGAAAGAATCAATCAGATTCTGGAGGACATGCTTCGGGCTTGCGTCATCTCGTTTGGCATGAAGTGGGAGGAATGTCTTCCATATGCTGAATTCTCCTACAACAACAGCTTCCAGAAGAGTCTGAAGATGGCACCATTCGAGGCTCTCTATGGTCGCAAGTGCAGAACTCCGATTGGTTGGTCAGGTGCAGGAGAAAGAATCTGGTTTGGCCCTGACATTGTAACTCAAGCAGAGGAGAAGGTGCATATCATTCTGGAGAACCTGAAGATTGCTCAAAGTCGTCAGAAGAAAAACTATGACAGGAAGCACACGGATATGGTATATGCCCCTGGTGATCTCGTGTACCTTCGTGTCACTCCCATGAGAGGAACACACCGCTTCGGTATCAAAGGAAAGTTGGCTCCTAGATACATCGGTCCTTTCAAGATACGTGGTAGAAGAGGAGAAGTTGCTTATGCACTTGAGCTTCCGGAAAAACTCAAAGTCCATGATGTTTTCCACATCTCTCAGCTCAAGAAGTGCTTCAAAGATCCCGGCAGGACCGTGGATCATGAGCTAATCGATCTCCAAGAAGACTTGTCTTATCAAGAACACCCCACCAAAATCCTTGAGACCGCAGAACGAAGGACGCGCAACAAGTCCATCAAGTTTTGCAAGGTGCAGTGGTCACACCATTCTGTCGATGAAGCCACATGGGAGCGTGAAGATGAACTCCGTGCCAACCATCCTTCTCTCTTTGTATCTTCTTCTTCTTCTTCCTAGAATCTCGGGGCGAGATTCCTGTTTAGTGGGGGAGAGTTGTAGCATCCCAGTTGTCTAACACCTGTAATGCTACTTGTTATAATAATAAAAGGGCCACTTCCAACATATAATTGTTGCATCATTATCATATCATGCTCATGTCATCATGTCACCCTGCATTTGAGCATCATATAAAACCCTTTCTTGTTTGGTTCTTATCTCATGTGCATGATTAATTGTAGTTGCCTCTTGATATTGTATTTGGTTCTTAATATACTGTAAATGCCCAAGTTGAGTTGGGGGCATATCTCTTTTAACCTCCACACCTTTCTTTCACCACCTTATAATTCCACCATCCAACTAAGTATGAGCTTGGCATTTAGGGGTTTACTTCTAGCTCATGTGGGTTGGGATGGATCCTTTTCTTTCCACATGTTCTCATCTTGGCATCATTTTGTTTTCACCTTATTGATGCATGAGAGCCACATGGCCACCTTTGCATGCCTTGTGAGTGGGACCCTTTCTCCCTGGCTTCCATATGAGTGTTGTGGGGTTATCATCAGGTGGAGATATTTTGTGGGCTTATTAAATACCTAGTGGCATATACACACTAGCAAGACCCAATTATCGTCACATGTGATCATATCCATCTACTCCATATGGAACCTTCCTCTTCTCCTTGCTTGGCTTGTTTCCACTTCTGGAAGTGCATATGGATAGTGCCATGTAGATATTATTGTCTTCACAAGAATAAACATGGCATTAGATATTTTGCATGAGCCAAGCAAGTGCCATCTTGTGTTGGTATTTGGTTTGTTTGGTTTTTGGGTGATCCTCTCTAGCTCTATCTTTTTCTCTTGGTTGGAACCATGTGGATCTTGTTTAATCCTACCACCACATAATCATCTCTCCCTATCTCTCCCTTTCCCTTGTCTTGTTTTTGTGTGATCTTGTCTAAGCATGCATGATCAAGTAAGGGCCCTCCCTCTATCCTACCCTCTCTTAACCCTAAACCCTAAGCCACCCCATTCCCCTCTAATCTACACCTAAACCCATCCATTCCAACCAAACCTAAGTGGTTTCTATCTCTCTCTTTCTAGCTACCTAGCATGAACCCCATGCCCTAGCTCACCACCCCCCTCTCTCTACCTGCTGGACCCACCTGGCCGCCCTACCCCACCTAGCTACCACCAAATCAGCCCTAAGGCAAACCCTAGCCGAGCCTAGCTCCTAACCTAGCTAAACTCGAGCTCCTCCTACCCCTCTCTTTTCTCTCTGCCTAGAAGCCCCACCGAGCTGCCCTGCCTCCTTGGCCTCGCCCTGGACCCACCTGGAAGCCACCCTACCTCCCTGGCCGTACCGAGCACGTGATGAGGTGGAGAAAAGGTGGCCGAGGCCATCCTTATCGCCAGCTCCCCCCCACACAGCGCCACGGCACCCCCTCCCCCTCTGGCTTTATCTACCCCTCTCTCAACCTACCCTGCCCCCCAGATCCATCCCTGAGGCCTCGCCTCCCCTCTTCCCTCACCTCGCCACCGTCTACCTCCGAACGCCGGCCACCGTCGGGTCCCGTTCGTCGTCATCGATCCAGGAGGCGCAGGCGGGAGGGAGTGTGTCGGCGTGGTCGCGGGGGAACCTCTGCGTCGCCCTGGAACCAGACGCGAGGAGGAGACGCCCCCAGAAGCCCTGCACGTCGACGTCGCGCCGGAACCCTAGACGACTGTCCGTCTGCCTCGCCGTTGATCGGGACCTCCCAAGCCTCGCCACCGTCACCGACAGCTTCGCGGTAAGCCCCTGACCCTCCCAGACATGCGCCGGCTCTACATCGCTTCCTGTCGGCGGCGGGCGTTCCGTCGAGCACACTCCGTGCACCGGCGGCCACGCGCGTCCGCTAGCTCCCGCGCCGTCTAGGGCTTCATCTAGTCCGCGTCCGCCCTTCAAACAAACGCCCCAACCTACCGCAGCGGTTCCGTCCCACCAGAGCGCACGCTCGCGTCGCGGGTTCGAAGCCCAGCGCCGCGCGCCGCGCGCGTCAGAGCATGGCCTGGAAGAAAAAACAGTAGCGCGGCGCTGTTTTGCACTTACCCCCCTCGCGTTTTTGTTGCGTCAGCCCGCGGTCCCTCGGAGCCCCACCTGTCAGCGTCCGTGATCTTTT